>WWET01007269.1:21363-38024 GCA_011038615.1 Limnodynastes dumerilii
CTGCCTCTCCTCTGCCCGAGGCTCCTCTCACTGCTTTCCTTTATCCTACGTTCTTCTCCTTATCCTGCTAATTTGACCCATCTGCCTCTCTTCCTTCTCCCTTAACCTCTAACGTCACACCCCCTATTTGCCCGGTGTACCCTATGTCAACCCCCTTATTTTCTGTTCCAGATGTCTTGTTGCACTCTTTAAATAAACATTATTATTATTATTATATTATATATTATAATATTATAATACATTATTTATTATTATTAATATTAGTTATTAAATAACTGGGGTAAATAATGCTTGATATCCTGACTTCAGTTGTGATTTTACACAAATCCATGGATCAAACAAAGTAACAAAAATAAAGTAACATGTGGAAAACACAATGAGAAAGTGTCTAAATGTCTATCATCTCTATCCTTTGAGCTCACAGCTGTAGCGTTTTCCGTGCGTATTTTTAAGTACGTTTCAACTGTGCATGCGTAGTAACTTTTTATACGCTGTTCACATTGACTATATGCACAGAAGTGCCTCACGGACTGACTTGTGAATCGGACGTGGTTAAATACGCACGGATCTCCCACGGAAAAATACGCACGGAGGAAATTACATAGAAATAGGCAGGGTGGCATTTAAATTAAGGAAAATGGGCGCGATTATAAAGATACGCACGGACGGAGGACACATACGCTCGGAAAAGGCCACAGAAGGTTACAGCTGGTCTATGGAGGCGGAAGTCTCCGTGGGCACGGATTAGCAAGGGGAGTGACTGGGTTTTTGGTGGGTGTTACTTGCTCCGTCCGTGCGTATATTTGCGGACCAAACGCCAGACGGATCTCTGAACACGGCCCATAGTGTGGAAGTGCCACTTATTTTGAACTCCCATTAGATATTATGAAATATAAAACGATAAGGGCTCCCTCTTGTGGTGAGAGCTGCACACTCAAAACAGCCTTTATGTTCTGTAAAAAATGCTTAAGTTCCTTGTTTTTACTCTATCTTTGGGAAAGATATGAAGGTATTGTTACAACAGAATTGACATTTTTAACTTAAGCTGATACACAAAGCATAGCTCTCTATAATATGTATGAAGTTTTGTCACTCTAGATGCTTTTAGATTGTGCTGGATTTCTTCATTTTTTATGCTGGAGTTTGCTGGCAACCACATTCACTTTGCTCCTGCGCTGTTTACAGGAATTCAACTTAGCAGCTGTATAATTAACACTTAAAGACTCTTTATTGTTCATTTCCTAACATAGAAACATATTATGTGATGGCAGCTAAGAAAGAGCTACTTTTTCCATCCAATCAGCTCAATTTTTTTTTTTTTTAAACCACACTGACCCTAGTATTTAGTTTAAGATTTAGGCTATTCATTTATTTATCCCAAGCATGTCATTGTGTTAGCCTCTGCTACCTTAGATGGGAAGCTTTTATTTATGTAATTTTTCCAGACATTTCCCCATATCCAGCTATTCTAAACCCCTTTTCGGGGAGTACCAGTTATCCACTATGGAATCAGGTCAAGTACCACCTTGCATATCACGCAGATACATACGCACTATGGCCCATATTCAGAGTACCGGATGTATAACACATACGTCCGGTGCTTAGCGATTTTTACTACTGCGCTTGCGTAGTAATTTTTTAACGTAATCTATGTATCATTTTCTTACACAGATTGCGTAAATGCGGTCTTAAAGACTGCAGTTACGCAATCTACATAAGAAAAAGATACGTAGATTACGTTAAAAAATAACTATGCATGCGCAGTAGTAAAAACCGCTAAACACCGGACGTCTATGTTACATGTCCGGATACTGAATACGGGCCTACATAACAAAATAAGTATATATTTGCTTTTTTATTTACATATTTATGTAATTACATTTTTTTCTATACACTCAGATTTTTTTTATTAAATATTCTATCTGAGATCTGGTATCACACCTGGTTAAAAAACAAGTACGGCTGCTACACCCTTTCACCTTGCCCAGCCTCCCCAAGTACTATTACCACTGGTTGAGAACCCCAGCTCTGAACTGACCACCCTTCAGTTTATACATATGCCATTGTTTTCTGATATGTCTCTTCTTTCTGCACCCGATGGCATAGCGTATTTTGTGATCTCTTGGTGAAGAGTTTCTTTTTATTATAATATCTGTTTGAAGGCAAATGGGGGCAGGAAAGTATGGTTAGAGAGGAATACATGGGAAGGAAAGGATGACTGGAGGCATACATGGGTCCACAGGATGGTTGGACACATACAGGGAAACACAGGATGTCTGAACACATACAGTAGCTCACAGGATGGCTTAACACATATAAGGAATATAGGATCTCTGGAAAAATACAGGGACACAAGGTGGCTGGACAAATACAGGGGCATAAATGGATGGCTGGATGGATGAATGGTTACTACTGGGCAAAACCATGTTGATTTCAGAGGGAGTCAAGTTAATTGTATTCTTTGCATGCAGGGATATATCTTTGAATTGCTTACTGCACACAGATAATGGCCAGCTTTACTACTACACTGTCATTTAGACTTGGTAAATATCACCTCTCAACTCTAATACTGTTTCCAACAGATGAAATATGACTCCCCTGAAATCAACATGGTTTAGCCTAGGAGTAAATTTCCTTTCTTAATTTCCAGATCCTTCTTGAATCTGGATCCAGCACAGAGACAGGAATGGACAGTGGGAGGCATATAGGGGCACGCAGGATGACTGGAACCATATCGATATACAAGGTGACTGGATGCATAAAGGGGCAGAAATGGATGGCTACTCGCATACAAGGGCAGGAGGATGGCTGGCTAGTTCTTTCGCTAGATCTGTGAAAATGAATAGTATAATACATGCTTGTCACACTGAGCTGTTGAAGTTGTCTGCTGTCTATCCTCTTAATTCTATGCCCAGCCGCATCGTCACTCCCTCTAGTCAGAAGCTGCCTTAGGTACTTGCCTATATTGTCTTTCCAAGGTCTGACTCTGATTTACCTTCGGCATTTATGTGCTGCTCACATGATTGTTAACTAGTAGCTAATTGGCCAGTACTCAGGGCTGACGCAGTACGGTATGTGGGGGGGGGGCACTGAAGGGGGTGCTGGGCTGGAGAGGATCAGCACCAATTCACAGCTGATTTACATATGTAGCATACTACTCAGCTGATTTTCTGAGTATTTCATATATATTAATATGTATACTGTATATTCTGATCAGTCCTCAGTCCAAGTGCAGTGTGCATAAGTGTGCGTGTGTAATGTATATTAGAACGTGGATGAATTTTTTAAAACTATGATGAGAAGAATGATACTAAATGTATTAAGGATAATAATAGAATTAGTTTGACAATATTAAAAAATATAATAGACCAATGGGCTCTAGAGATTGTCAA
This sequence comes from Limnodynastes dumerilii, assembly GCA_011038615.1. Taxonomy (NCBI): domain Eukaryota; kingdom Metazoa; phylum Chordata; class Amphibia; order Anura; family Limnodynastidae; genus Limnodynastes; species Limnodynastes dumerilii. The sequence goes on from WWET01007269.1 coordinate 24,756, forward strand.
ACTAGATTAAATGGTTAGAGAAGGGAATTAATAGTTTTAGGGGTCCAGTATGAACACAGATAATATAACCCTCAACAGCTATTAGCAAAATAATACAATAATACCAATATAAAAACTGAAATTGTACATAAAACTATGTCAATAAATAGTAATATAAAATATAGTTAAGATGCAACCTATACAAATAAAATAAAATATTACATTGTAGATAATATAGAACTACAGTAAAAGATAATGGTCTGAAAAAATACATGTATTAGTCCAATGTCTATAAAGTGATGTCTTTGGAACCAAAAAGGGGGATGCTGTCTTTTAATCCAAGAAGGGTGCTGTTTCGTAGCCTTCATTTAATCCATCCGGTTGGAGTGTATTAAGCTGGAAAATCCAATACATTTCTCTCTGGGCTAATTTTTTGGGGAGGTTTCCACCTCTCTCTCCCAATTGTACATATTCCAAATATTTAACTTTTAATCCAGAGGGATCAGCCTTATGGTGTTTCAAAAAATGTTCTGAGACACTGTGACTTGATACTTTGTTTTTAATATTGCGAACATGTTCCTGGATTCGGAGTTTGACATTTCTCTTTGTTTTTCCTATTTATTTCAAGGAACAGGGGCATTCCAACATGTATATTACATAGGTACTTGAACAGTTGATAAAGTCTTTTATATTAAAAGTAATAGTGTTGTTAAAATTGGTAAAAGTTTTTGCTTGAGGGCTCACATATTTGCAGATTATACAATGGCCACATTTAAATGACCCTTTTAGTTTGGGCCCAAGTCTTCCTTGGTTCTCAGGTTTAATGACCTTTAAATTGCTGGGTGCCAGTATTTCTTTTAGGTTCCTTGCTTTTTTATAGATGATGTTAGGTTTTGTTGGAATTATTTGTTCCAGTATAGGATCCATATGAAGGATGTTCCAATGCTTATTCAAAGTTTCATGTATCCATGTTTCTGCGTTACTAAATGTGGTTATAAAAGAGATAGGCATGTCGTTTTTTGATTTTTCCTTATATGTCAGAAGATCTGTTCTTTGGGTTGATTTTGTAAAACAAAATCAACCCAAAGAACAGATCTTCTGACATATAAGGAAAAATCAAAAAACGACATGCCTATCTCTTTTATAACCACATTTAGTAACGCAGAAACATGGATACATGAAACTTTGAATAAGCATTGGAACATCCTTCATATGGATCCTATACTGGAACAAATAATTCCAACAAAACCTAACATCATCTATAAAAAAGCAAGGAATCTAAAAGAAATTTTGGCACCCAGCAATTTGAAGACCATTAAACAAGATAACCAAGGAAGACTTGGGCCCAAACCAAAAGGGTCATTTAAATGTGGCCATTGCATAATCTGTAAATATGTGAGCCCCCAAACAAAAACTTTTACCAATTTTAACAACACTATTACTTTCAATATAAAAGATTTTATCAACTGTTCAAGTATCTCTGTAATATATATGCTGGAATGCCCCTGTTCCTTGAAATACATAGGAAAAACAAAGAGAAATCTCAAACTCCGGATCCAGGAACACGTTCGCAATATTAAAAACAAAATATCAAGCCATAGTGTCTCAGAACATTTTTTGAAATACCATAAGGCTGATCCCTCTGGATTAAAAGTCAAATATTTGGAATATGTACAATTGGGAGATAGAGGTGGAAACCTCCCCAAAAAATTAGCCCAGAGGGAAATGTATTGGATTTTCCAGCTTAATACCCTCCAAATGGATGGACTAAATGAAAGTTATGAAACAGCACCGTTCTTGGACTAAAGACACTGCCATATAGACTTTGGACATTTATATGTATAATCAGTATTTATTCGGAATGTTATCTTCTATATTGTATTTTTCTATTGTCTATATTGCACTTTTTTATATTGCATTTTTTTATATTGCATTTTACCAATAACTTTTTTCATTTTCAATATTTTATAATACTATTTATTGATACTCTCTGATATATTTTTAGATATTTTTAGACTTACAGTTTAACATACAATTTTAGTATTTCTACTGGTATTATTATTATATTATTTTCTTAATAGTTTTTGAAGGTTTTATTATCCATTTACTATCTTACTGGGTACCTAAAATGTTTAACTCCCATTTCTAATAACTACTTAATCTATTCCTCTAGTCCTTTTAATTTGCTAATTTCTAGAGCCTATTGGTCTATTACACATTGTAATGTTTTAAATCAATTTTTTCATTATCCCTAGTGATATTAATATATTTAACAAAATTTCAATTAATTGTTAATAATTCTCTTCATTATCGTATTTATACTAAAAATGTTTTATTATATTTATTAACTAGCCACAATTAATTCTTTATTTATTAAATTTTTTCTTTTGATCTTATAACTTATAATAAAAACCCCACTAAATATATTAATTATCCATAATTAATTATTTATTAAAAGTCCAATTTATCCCTTCTTCTATGTGGATATCTTTAAATGTAGTCCTCGCATCCCATTCTCACTATATCTGAGAAATAAATAAAAAAATGTCGTCCACTGGTAATCTATAGAGCCGTCCGGCCTAAGCTCCCTGGACATCAGGCATCATGACTCATGATTTAATGTGATTTGCAGTCACCCCTTATATATTGTCTAATATAAAGATACACATCTTGGGGACCTCACCCCGCTATCGGACTTTGTTCACATCCCGTTGATTGACAGGACCAACTTGCTAACGGTCCTGATCTCTTCAGTTAGATACTATGTTTTAATATTGTCCTAATATTGTTTAAAACAGTTCCTCATATATGCTACATTGTTACTTGCTTTTTATTATCAGTACCGCTATTTATCTGCTTTTATAATTCACCATCTATTTTCTTATTGAACTAAGAGATAACAGAGATCGGGAAACTATTTAAATGATTAGCCCGCCTCGTACTCTCAACTCTGTCTACTAACCCCCCCTGAAGAAGTCCGTAGGCGCTGCAAGCTGCTCCGCTGGAGGAAACGCGTTGGGACCATTTGTACAGAGACTAATCAGACTTTCTGAACGAATCTTTATTTCAAATGCTGCTCGTCGCTCCCGTGTACTGTGAATAAGGTGGAATAAGCTGTTACCCAGCCGTGGAGGTGAGGACCGGCCAGCCCCGCAGAAACACGTGGATACAGACATCTGGACAGCTAAGCACTGTTTTTCATTATATGCTTCATATTATTTGTGTTGTGGTACGCATATTTTAATACTTTCTAAGTAAAGAATTGTATATTTTTAACGGTAATACACTATGGTCGGCCGTTTTTTCTATATTTTTATTGTTTCAAGTTGAACTATTGATGTCCGTGATTGGGATGCTACAAGCCTATTGCTAAAAGCTATATTGATACAGTTATCTGGTACGCATATTGGATATACATACCTCACATGTGGTGACCCTCTTTATACATTATTCACCCCCTTTTGGTTTATTGGGATAGATTTTAATCCCTGATTATTCTTACATACTACACTATTATCCCCTTCTTTTTTTCTTTTTCCTGTTCTATTTTTGAGCACATCAACTTACAAGAACACTACTTCTGGCACTCACTTGACCCGATTTTCTACATACAAATACTTTTTACCTTATAAATCTGGGATCACAGCAGATTTAGCTCTGGATCAGGGCTGCCCCCTTCACCGATAGGATTATTCAGAGGTTCTTGAAAAATCAGTGACTATTTTGAATAATCTTCTTCTTCCCCTTTCTCTCTCCCCCTCTCTCTGGAAAACCCTCCAGTGTGTCACTAGCATTATTATCCTAAATCACACTTTGTGCACTGGTGATTTTTCCACCACTGTGACCAATTATCTGTTTCTTGTGGCTGTTCCTTGAAAATCACACTCACAGTCACATTCCCAGATGAGTGTAGCAGGCAGTTTGGAGACCTGGTCAAGATTTGTACAATTATAATGCGCTGTATGCCCAGCTTTATGTGAAACCTGTGTGGTGCTTCTAAATCTTATTTTGCAAGGCACAGCAATGAAGTACTTAAATAAATCAATTAAATTAAATAAACTTTAAAAAAATAGCATTTACTGAAACAGAAAATGCAGAAGAAAATTCCACGTTCCCATAAAAGAAAATGTTTGCCGGCATTATTTTAGTAGAATAACAAACATTTGATTAACACTAAAGTGATCAATGTTGGAATTTAATTTAAGCTTGGAAAACTCCTATTACTGCTTATGACCCACTTTTGTTATATCAGTTTCTGCATTTCATTCCGAATATCGTCTCTATACGTGCCAGTGTACAACATGAGGATGTGTGAGAACTGCTGATGCTCTCAGCATTGCTGACTGGTACTCACCAGCCTCCGGAGCTGGGACGCTGATCACAAGCAGAGCTGTCACCGGAGAGCCGCCTCGCGTTTAGTCACCAGACCTGTTCATCGCATACAGCCGATGTGCTTGATTACCAGCTGCCAATCACATGACTGCAGCGCCGTAACCAGGCAACGCACCCCGCCCTCCTTGTATAATCGTGAATCGTGTATGGAGTGTATGTATTCCCGTTCATAGGCGGTGGAGGAGTTGAGGGGCGCATCTGCCCTCCCCCCCCAAAAAATAAATCAAGGGGGCGCCCAGGATCGGTGACAGGGGGAGGCAATGGAGACGCTATGAAGACCGGCAGGCTCATACAGGAGGTTTCCGTCACATATGCTCTATGTAACGGACGCAGACGCTCGCGCCGGGGGGGAGGGGAACTCAGGTATGGTAAGTAAATCTTGAAGGGCACTTAATGGGAGTACTGGCTGGGGGAGAGGCTTTTGGCACTTGATGGGGGTACTGTGAGGCGCTGGATACACGTGATGGGAATTTTGGGTGGGGGCTGCAGATATGATGGGAGGGCGGGCTGGAGACATGATGGCAATACGGGGGAGCTGGAGGCGCATGATAGGGATTCTCTGGGCCCGATTCAATTGCCGAAAAATCCTTCGCCGGCGTATTTTTAACGCAATTTTTTTTCAAATTACAGGCGATATTTTTTTTCCCTATTCAACTATTTTTTTGTGTTAAAAATACGCCGTTTTTTTACCGATAGCATTCATAAAAAATCCGCCCCTATGAGAGGTGCGGAGAGGTGCGCTGCAGAGCACAGCCAAGTGCCATATCCAGATCCCCAGTCTATGTGGAATAATATTTGGTGTCTGGAATGGCACAATATCTTATGTACAAATAGGGAATATCATGGGCCTTTGAATGACAAATATTATAATTTATGTGAGGTATATTATGGGTCTGGGAATAAGCACTCTATATACTGTATAGTGTGCCATTCCCAAACCCTTATATAAACCATATATTATAGTATGTGTAATTCCAGAACCATAATATACATGCCCGACGTGTACTTTATATAGTGTACCATGCAGAGATGTGTAATGTAAGGGAGACAGGAAGGGGGATGTGCAGTGGATTGTGGGTAGGGAGAAGTGTATTGGATAGGGGGCACAAGAAGGCAGGTATGTCATTGGAGGGGGGGGGTTGAAGGCAGTTGTGTAACAGAGGAAGGGAAGTATGTACTGGAGAGGAGATGTGTAATGGTGTAAGAATCAATGTAAGGCATGAAGAGGAGAACTCAATAATCAATATTAAATATTAATTTGAGTAAAAACAACATGTCTATTTAACAATGGGAGGACGGGGTTGGGGGTGCCATAGCATTTACTTGCTCCGGGTGCCATTAATTCATGCTACACCTCTGCTTCTACAACTGCAAATATAAAGATAAACAGCCTGCATGGATTATTTACCAGACACAAAGCTGTGCTGGGACAGACAAGTAACAGCTAATGAATAGCGCACAGTAAGGGCTTAAGTGTTAATTGTTACAAAGCTCATCACTCACAGGCTGGGTTATAAAAAGCAGCCATAAGTATGGTCTGCAGATAAGTGACAACAGGTGTCGATCTTAAATAGGACTTCGGCCCTCAGGGTTTAAACAGCTGAAACAGCTTCCTGCACCCTCCTGCACGGACTATTGCAGCTCCTTCTTACTTGTCTTCATCGTACCCGGACTGTATCCCCTCAAAAAATCATATCCATCACCAGACTCTATTACACCTGCTTCACTCTAACAGATATTATATTGTATTCAAAATACTTCCACTAATGCAGGCCATATGCGGATTAGTCGAGGCAGCCAGATAAATGGGTGGATGACCCGCTAGGAAAGGTCCAGATATGAGTGCAGCTCACATCTCCTGCTGGGACCGATGAGGTCTGAAGAGGGGGGGACTGCAGAGATTAACAGGAGGCCACTGCAGCTGACTGATGTCACAGGCCTCCAGTTAGTCAAGATGCCTAAGGCAGCCTGCATGTCAGAGATGACAGCTCTCGTCTGACCGTGTTGGATCCTGGGCAGCCATGGGCTCACCAGGCCCTAGGCAGGTGCCTAGGTTGCCTTGTGGGTAATCTGGCTAGTACAGCACTAAGTCCTCCCAGGAGGAGAAATACGCAGCTTGGGTCGAATATAGTTTATGCATGCCATAAGATAAAATTATTGGACCCAAGAGTAATTTTTCCCATTTTATCACCATTAGGTGATAGCCAAAATTACTGGCTATATACTGCAGCAATATTTGGGCCAATCACCCAATAAATGGATGTACTTTTACAAGAAATACAAAGTTTATAGTTTATAAGTTTATGATAAACATCGGATAACCTGGACTAGTCTTTGTATTTCTTGTAAAAGTATTTGAGTGCCGTCTTCACCTCTTGATAATATACATTGGAACAATAGGTCTTTGGAAAGGGACCAGAGCAAGTTACCTTGTTTATTGAACAAACGCAGTGCTTATTGAACATGACTGGTGCTTATTTTTTGCGCCATCCCCTGAGATGGTGTAAGCATTTCACAGAAGCGCAGTTTCTCATTTTAATATTATGGAACTCCTTGTTCTACTAGCGCAGTGCTGATAGATGTTTACACAGGCGGATGGGCAGCAGTGCACTCATCTTTCTGTGCTCGCTCCTGTTCTGAGCATGTGCAGTGCTCTTTAAGGCAACGCTTTCATCTGAGAAACTGATGGAAGCGCAACTCTGGATCAACCCCAATATGTACATTTTCTAGAATATTCATCCCATTCTAAAATTTACCATATTCTGAAAAACATTCAAACTTTATTATTTTTTTTAATTGTGCATTAAAATAATACAGATTATAATGTGGAAAAAAATTAGAAAAGTATGTTAACCCTATGTACTTATTCCTGCTATAGTATATGCATGTGTCACTCATATCACACTTACAGAGACTATATACTTTTCACCCCCTCTGGACACATTTCTCTGTGTTACAATAAGGACGATTATTTCCACTAATTACTGCTTTACTATATTATATAATATATTATATTATATTATATTACATTATGTATTCATACTAGATTTTCTCTTAAGTAACTAACTTTCTTCACAGTCATATTAATAGTTATTGGAGGTGACCTGTGCACAGTTAAGGTGTGTTAAATTATTGCATCATAAATAAACATTTCCCTGCAATCTTCCCCACATACATACTGGATACAAAAGAATATTTAACAAGATTCAGGGCAATGTATATATTGATATATGAGGCAGAACCAAGGTACAAAAATATATGAAAGATGTAAGATATACTTAAATACTTAAACCCAGGACAGGCCGGCCAGGGTGTATCAATATTGTAATATAATAATATTATTATAATAATTTTAATTTGGATTTGCAGGAATCAAGCCATTCATCTCTTGGGAAACTTGGGGTGTGAAGCCATTTATATCATTTTGACATATGGGACTGAGGCCAATCATTGCAACTGGACCTTAAAGAGTGGAGCTGGAGTTTTTTGCATCTTTAGAAAGTAATGAAGTTGGATCTGAGGACTTAAGCCTATAGACTCATATGTACCTTCAACAGCTCAGTTGTGACCATGCAGGTATTTGAGCTTTTAATCTGTACCAGAATAAATGTTCTGTCTGCAGCAATCCAGAGGAAGATGAAGGGGCTCTGTCAGGGTTGGTCTGACCCCTGCATTGATATCATGTGACATCTTCTGCATTACATAGGGAGGTCACACAACCTGAGTACAGTTATCAGACATGATATGAAAGCTGTATAAAGAATGTAGGAGCATGAAAGTGTGAAAGTGGCCAATGTGGAGGTATGATGAATTTAAAGTGGCATATTAGAATGCCTGATGGCATGAGCTCTAGTAATTTGCATGAAAGGAGCAAATGTTAAGCTCTGATGGCATTAAAGAGGCAAAAAGTGGCCTGATGCCAAAACCATATGGGGAGGTGTAATGGCTTGAAAGGGGCACACAGGGAAATCTGGTGATCTGAAAGGAGCCACTGAACTTTCGTGACCTGTACCAAAGGAATATGGAGCTACTCTGAAACAACGCATTTGTCTGTTGTAACTGACACACACAAGGGAACTACTTTGAGTGATCTAAAATAAATGCAAGCCAGAGGATTGCCAAATGTCCCACTTAGTTCAACATAACAATATATACATAGGATAAATAAGCCATTTGATGATTTTGACTCAACAATATATTGTACATAATACTATGTTTTAAATATATATTTGTATGTCCACAATAATAGCAAACCAATGAAGAAAAAGCAATAGGGAGTCTCCATTGCATTATTTTCTGTCACCCAGTCCTGATAGTTCTGCACGCACACATTGTTCAGTACATGACAGGAGAGGCCATTTCCAGCTGCTCTGGTGCATATGTAATATTCCTACATTTACAAACATGCTGGAACTAGGTTGCCATAACACAACAGCAGATTACCCTTTAAAATAAGCTGAGCAGGTTAGAGATTAGTAAGTGTGAGTAATAATTAAGATGTACAATTATCAATACAAGACCAAGCACAGTTATGTATTGTAGATGATCCCCAGATTACATCCTAAAATAGATTCTGTTTCTGATTAGATTCACTCTTTGATGAAATGTGTTTGGTAGTTGTCTATGCTGTTATTGCCTCTGGGAACTCAGAATCTGACAGACTGTCAGACATTTTTATTTAGTGTACGCAACTTTGATGTGGCTTTTAAACCAATAAATCTTATTTAAACAATATAAGACTATACCACCCTATGATTATTAAACACTTTATACAAATTAACCAGAATGCCTTGTTATTGACTACTTATTAGCAGAATATACAGAGATTAGTAGAGATCTACAGATCTTCTTTGTGTGCAAGTGAAAGAATTGGCCCATGTTTACCAGACACTCTAGGATATAACATACTTGCAGTCCAATCTTTCATCACTCCATCGCGCTACTATATCTCTTCCTACATCTGCCCTTCCCCACCTTTTCCTCTATCCTAAAAGAGGCCCCCAGGGCTCTGTCCTTGACCCTCCCCTCCTTTTCATGTAAACTTCTGTACTAGTTGAGCTTATTAGCTCCTTCTGCTTTAACAACCATTTCTATGCCCATGACACCCTAAATCTACCTCTCCTTCCATGACTAAAATATCCAGCTGCCTCTCTGCCATCGCCTCCTGGATATTCCAGCAAATGTTTCCTAAACTTAACATGGCCAAATCCAAAATCATTGTCCCCTGTCCCCGGGTGTGGGTCTGTGATTAGAACAGCCCTTTTTTTAACTTTGATCTCAAATCGATTGTTCTACCTCATCGAGGAGAAGCAGCGATCATCCCCAGGAAGAAGTGGAGTGGTGAATGGTACATATTATTATATATCCCTCACCCTTATCCTAATCCTTACCCTCCCTTTCCATTACCCTAACCCTATTGGTGATATTGCAGTCTCCTGCACTTCACAAGCTCGTTGCTTGGACTCCTTCCTATCCTTCACCTATCACATTTGTTCCCTCTCAGAATCTAGATATTTCCACAATATAGCTCATATTAGACCCTTCCTATCCACTAATGCCACCAAAACTCTGATCCACTGTGTTCATCTCCTGCTCTGACTTCTATAACCTCCTCCTTTCTGACCTCCCCTCGCCCATCTCGCTAACATCTAACCCATACTCAAGCTACAGAAAGAATAATTTTCTCCCAATGGTCTACTTCTGCCTTTTTTCTCGAACTCTTCTTAAAGCCGTCTTCTCCTCCATTTGCTTCCTATTTCTCCTTCCTCATCTCCATTCATACTCCCTCTTGCCCACTTTAGTCTGCTATAGACCACCACCTCACCTCCCAGCCGATTACCAACTCTCATTCCTGCGTCCAAGATTTATCGTGTGCTGCCCCTCTTCAGTTAAACGAAGTCTTATAATCCATCAAGCTATCCCCCACCCTACAGTGCTTCCTCAAAACCCAACTGTTCAGGCTAGCCTATGCTTCCTCCCGTCCCCCCCCTTGTGTTCTCTTTTAGTCTACTTTGTACCTTTAGATTGTAAGCTCTAGTGAGCAGGGTCCTCCAGTCTTTTGTTCTCTTCTGCCTGCTGCCTCTCCTCTGCCCGAGGCTCCTCTCACTGCTATCCTTTATCCTTCCTTCTTCTCCTTATCCTGCTAATTTGACCCATCTGCCTCTCTTCCTTCTCCCTTAACCTCTAACGTCACACCCCCTATTTGCCCGGTGTACCCTATGTCAACCCCCTTATTTTCTGTTCCAGATGTCTTGTTGCACTCTTTAAATAAACATTATTATTATTATTATATTATATATTATAATATTATAATACATTATTTATTATTATTAATATTAGTTATTAAATAACTGGGGTAAATAATGCTTGATATCCTGACTTCAGTTGTGATTTTACACAAATCCATGGATCAAACAAAGTAACAAAAATAAAGTAACATGTGGAAAACACAATGAGAAAGTGTCTAAATGTCTATCATCTCTATCCTTTGAGCTCACAGCTGTAGCGTTTTCCGTGCGTATTTTTAAGTACGTTTCAACTGTGCATGCGTAGTAACTTTTTATACGCTGTTCACATTGACTATATGCACAGAAGTGCCTCACGGACTGACTTGTGAATCGGACGTGGTTAAATACGCACGGATCTCCCACGGAAAAATACGCACGGAGGAAATTACATAGAAATAGGCAGGGTGGCATTTAAATTAAGGAAAATGGGCGCGATTATAAAGATACGCACGGACGGAGGACACATACGCTCGGAAAAGGCCACAGAAGGTTACAGCTGGTCTATGGAGGCGGAAGTCTCCGTGGGCACGGATTAGCAAGGGGAGTGACTGGGTTTTTGGTGGGTGTTACTTGCTCCGTCCGTGCGTATATTTGCGGACCAAACGCCAGACGGATCTCTGAACACGGCCCATAGTGTGGAAGTGCCACTTATTTTGAACTCCCATTAGATATTATGAAATATAAAACGATAAGGGCTCCCTCTTGTGGTGAGAGCTGCACACTCAAAACAGCCTTTATGTTCTGTAAAAAATGCTTAAGTTCCTTGTTTTTACTCTATCCTTGGGAAAGATATGAAGGTATTGTTACAACAGAATGGACATTTTTAACTTAAGAGCTCTCTATAATATGTATGAAGTTTTGTCACTCTAGATGCTTTTAGATTGTGCTGGATTTCTTCATTTTTTTATGCTGGAGTTTGCTAGGTAACCACATTCACTTTCCTCCTGCGCTGTTTACAGGAATTCAACTTAGCAGCTGTATAATTAACACTTAAAGACTCTTTATTGTTCATTTCCTGACATAGAAACATATTATGTGATTGCAGCTAAGAAAGAGCTACTTTTTCCATCCAATCAGCTTTTTATTTTTAAAACCACACTGACCCTAGTATTTAGTTTAAGATTTAGACTATTCATTTATTTATCCCAAGCATGTCATTGTGTTAGCCTCTGCTACCTTAGATGGGAAGCTTTTAATTATGTAATTTTTCCAGACATTTCCCCTAATCCAGCGGTTCTGAACCCCTTTTTGGGGAGTACCAGTTATCCACTATGTAATCAGGTCAAGTACCACCTTGCATATCACGCAGATACATACGCACTATGGCCCGTATTCAGAGTACCGGACGTATAATAGATACGTCCGGTGCTTAGCGATTTTTACTACTGCGCATGCGTAGTCATTTTTTTACGTAATCTACGTATCATTTTCTTACGCAGATTGCGTAAATGCGGTCTTAAAGTCCATACATAAGAAAAAGATACGTAGATTACGTTAAGAAATTACTATGCATGATCAGTCCACAGTCCAAGTGCAGTGTGCATAAGTGTGCGTGTGTGGGGAAGTGTCACTGGATAACAGTAAGCGCTCACAAAGCTGCACTTCTTTTTTATTGTGGTTACAAATGTTTTCTGTATTTTATGGCACTCATAGGGAGGCCTATTTAAATGCACTGTGATTATAAGAATGTTGAATTTATTGTATAGAAGGATGCAATCTGTATTGTATGGTGGTCTCTAGGATGTGGTCTGTATGATATAGTAGTTATTAGGATAATGTCTTAATAGTATGGCTGTTACCAAGATATAGTCTGTATTGTGTAGCTGTATTTTTTCAGTAGAGCTGTGACAATAGATGGAAAGATACTGTGTTTTTCTACACAATCCAGCAGAAACACAGTAATCATATGTTGTGAGAGATGTTTATGAAACATCTCTGATTGGTTGCAATGAGGAACACCTCTACCTTTCTCATTAGAGAAATGCCACATAGAATGCCTCTAGAACACCTGAAAAAGACACACCCACTGACCACACCCACACCCACAAATAGACCACACTCACATATCAGCACCACACACAGAGACCACCACTTCTGCTGACCACACCCAGCAGCTACACTTATTACATCACAATAGAGCTGATGTTACAGCAGGTCTGACCACACAAACCAATACCACCCACTAAAGAAGACTTGGAAGACTGAAGGCAGTGAGATAAGGAGGTCATCACCCTGCAGCAGCTATATGTAAAGGCTTAATTTATATTTAATGACATTGATAAAGTAACTTCTATACTTTATCTACTTTATTAATAATTCCTTCCCTGACTCTCACTTCCTAACACATAGGTTTATGGAGAGATTCTATATAAAGGAAGCTAATGTGAGCGCTAATTTATCTGACCCTTTTATCCTGTTATATAAAGTGGAATATGTTCTATAGTATATCATATCCATATATTTAAATTATAAATACAGTTGAATACATAAAGCCTGCTTAGTAAACACTAACATCTCTCTGTTTACCATTGATCTGATTAACAATATTTGCTTCATTGTGGTGGAAAAGTTGGTCTTGTTCCACCCCAATGGCGCATATTCTTCCGTTCCG
>WWET01007269.1:38051-48595 GCA_011038615.1 Limnodynastes dumerilii
CCCGCTGAACCATTTATCATTGGCAGCCATGGTGCGATACATTGATAAATCAGTGGAACGAGTAGCATACATAGACATGGCAGAGATTGAAATATCTGTTACATCTCAGCCTTTCTATATTTGTACACAACAATTTGTCTATATTATCAAATACTAAACTGATGCTTTTGGATTTTGACTAAAAAAATGGGTAATATATAGAGCCATTTATTTTCATCTCTATTCTTCTAGCTCACAGCTGTATTCTCCTCCACACATTGGGGTAGATCCAGAACAACGTCCGCGAGTGAATTCACACATTAGTACTTACTGCGCATGCGCTCGGCAGATGTTACGCAACATAAAACATAGCGTAAGAGGCAGTCACATATCTGTAGTGTATCAACTTACGATGGTGCATGCCAGCCATACGCCACTAGTATTTACGCTTCGAAGGCGGGGTGAAGCATTTAATTCGTACAGTATGGGCGTGCTTAGCAGCGTAGCTACGTGTGTGAAGTCCGTCTGCTATTGGTTACGCAGCGTAAAGTTAAGGTAGGGTATGGAAAGCATAAGGCGCCTAAAATACGTACATGAGGGATGTGCCGAGGGGAGTGCATCAAACGTACGCTAGTGTAACCGCAGCGTAGTAAAAGCGTAGCTCTGGATTTGGCCCATAGTGTGGAAGTGACTTTTATTTTTAACTAAAATTAGATATTATGAAACATAAAACGATAAGGGCTCCCTCTTGTGGTTAAAGCTGCACACTCAAAACAGCCTTTATGTTCTGTATAGAATGCACAAGTTCCTTGTTATTACTCTATCCTTGGGAAAGATATGGGGCCAGATTTACTAAGCTGTGGATTTGGAAAAATGGAGATGTTGCCTATAGCAACCAATCAGATTCTAGCTCTCACTTTCCTTTTACATACCAGAGAATGTCAGCAAAAGTCTGATTGGTTGCTATGGGCAACATCTCCACTTTTCCAAACCCGCAGCTTAGTAAATCTGGCTCTTGAAGGTATTGTTACAACAGAATGGACATTTTTAACTTAAGAGCTCTCTATAATATGTATGAAGTTTTGTCACTCTAGATGCTTTTAGATTGTGCTGGATTTCTTCATTATTTATGCTGGAGTTTTCTAGGCAACCACATTCACTTTGCTCCTGCGCTGTTTACAGGAATTCACGTTAGCAGCTGTATATTTAACACTTAAAGACTCATACAGTAGCTCACAGGATGGCTTAACACATACAAGGAACACAGGATCGCTGGAAACATACAGAGAACACAAAGTGGCTGGACACATACAGGGGCGAAAATGGATGGCTGTGTACACACAGAGGGCTTAATCCAGACTTAAGAAGGAGCTTGAAATTAATTGCTCTATTTACTTACCTTCCTCGTTCCCTGTAAACGAAGCTGCATCAGGCTCGTTTATCATCGCAGCGAGCCTGGCAGCTTCGTTGACAGTATTTACAAATACTCACCCCTCCTGCGAGGTCCTGCGATGATCCGCTGGGTCCCCGCAGTACTTCACATTCATGCGATGCATGAATGAAGTACTGCACATGCGCAGTAGCTCTCGTTTGGGACTTTGAAATTTTCCAAAGTCCGGACATGAGAAACACTCCATATGTGCAGTGTATTCATGCCGAGAGCTGGAGAGCTGCTGCCCGACGGGACACACGGACAGGTGAGTTTATTAATTTTTACTTATTTATTAATTTTTTTTTTTTATTCATTTTATTATGTTATTTTTATTTTTTTTTACTGGGGCAGTATTGTTATATATTCCGACGGCCTCCCCATACATACCCCCCTTTTCCTCCCCCTAATAACAGCTATTAGGGGGAGGAAAAGAGGGGTATATGGGGACATCGCCTGAATACTTAGCATACTGAATGCCTGAGCTGGCATTAGTCTGACGCCGGGAGCGGCGTGTAAAACTCCGCTCCGACGTTTTGTAACTATGGGATACTTCATTTTAATGCGAGGGGGACAGTTTTGAAGTGAAAACTGGCAATATCGCATTAAAAATGATCTTTGTAAATAGACCCCTAAGAGAGGAAGGTTACTCCTGGGCAAAACCATGTTGATTTCAGGGGGAGTCAAGTTAATTGTAGTCTTTGCATGCAGGGATATATCTTTGAATTGCTTACTGCACACAGATACTGACCAGCTTTACTATCACACTGTTATTTAGACTTGGGCTGGGAAACATCACCTCTCAACTCTAATACTGTTTGCAACAGATGAAATATGACTTTAGTCTAATAGTAACTTTCCTTTCTTAATTTCCAGCTCCTTAAGTCTGGATCCAGCCCAAAGAAAGGAAATGACAGTGGGTGGCATATAGGGGCAGAAATGGATGGCTACTCGCATACAAGGGCAGGACATCAGAGGATGCCGTGGCCGATATTATAAATGAGGCACCTGACATGACATACGTCATTCACCGGAGGAACACTGAAGGAAGAGGAGGACATCGCCAGCCAAAACCACAAGAAGAAGTCTCACAGCAACCATCCAGCTGATTGTCGCCAGTCAACATAGAGGACTACAGAACTGTGAGTAGCATAAATATTTAAAGTTTGGTGTTTAAAATGTGTTAAATGTAATTTATATGTTGTGAATTTTTTTTATAAAAGTATCCATGCATTGTAATGAAGTAATATTAAATGGGACATATTTTTTACATGTCATATTATTGGGGACATCAAATGTTTAATGTAAAGTATTGAGGAGACATCTGCTAATCTACTTAGGGACCTGAGGGGACATCTGCTATTCTAAATAGGATCTGAGGGGGCATATAATATTTACATTAGGGACTGCAGACATATTGATTATTATATATCGGGACGGAGAACACATTGATTATTATACATCGGGACGGAGGACACGTTAATTATTATACATAGGGACGGAGGAACATTGATTATTATACATATGGGCGGAGGAACATTGATTATTATACATCGGGACGGAGGACACATTGATTATTATACATAGGGACGGAGGACACATTGATTATTATACATAGGGACGGAGGAACATTGATTATTATACATCGGGACGGAGGACACATTGATTATTATACATAGGGACGGAGGAACATTGATTATTATACATCGGGACGGAGGACACATTGATTATTATACATAGGGACGGAGGAACATTGATTATTATACATCGGGACGGAGGACACATTGATTATTATACATAGGGACGGAGGAACATTGATTATTATACATCGGGACGGAGGACACATTGATTATTATACATAGGGACGGAGGAACATTGATTATTATACATCGGGACGGAGGACACATTGATTATTATACATAGGGACGGAGGAACATTGATTATTATACATCGGGACGGAGGACACATTGATTATTATACATAGGGACGGAGGAACATTGATTATTATACATCGGGACGGAGGACACATTGATTATTATACATAGGGACGGAGGAACATTGATTATTATACATCGGGACGGAGGACACATTGATTATTATACATAGGGACGGAGGAACATTGATTATTATACATAGGGACGGAGGAACATTGATTATTATACATAGGGACGGAGGAACATTGATTATTATACATCGGGACGGAGGACACATTGATTATTATACATAGGGACGGAGGAACATTGATTATTATACATCGGGACGGAGGACACATTGATTATTATACATAGGGACGGAGGAACATTGATTATTATACATCGGGACGGAGGACACATTGATTATTATACATAGGGACGGAGGAACATTGATTATTATACATCGGGACGGAGGACACATTGATTATTATACATAGGGACGGAGGAACATTGATTATTATACATCGGGACGGAGGACACATTGATTATTATACATAGGGACGGAGGAACATTGATTATTATACATCGGGACGGAGGACACATTGATTATTATACATAGGGACGGAGGAACATTGATTATTATACATCGGGACGGAGGACACATTGATTATTATACATAGGGACGGAGGAACATTGATTATTATACATCGGGACGGAGGACACATTGATTATTATACATAGGGACGGAGGAACATTGATTATTATACATCGGGACGGAGGACACATTGATTATTATACATAGGGACGGAGGAACATTGATTATTATACATCGGGACGGAGGACACATTGATTATTATACATAGGGACGGAGGAACATTGATTATTATACATCGGGACGGAGGACACATTGATTATTATACATAGGGACGGAGGAACATTGATTATTATACATCGGGACGGAGGACACATTGATTATTATACATAGGGACGGAGGAACATTGATTATTATACATCGGGACGGAGGACACATTGATTATTATACATAGGGACGGAGGAACATTGATTATTATACATCGGGACGGAGGACACATTGATTATTATACATAGGGACGGAGGAACATTGATTATTATACATCGGGACGGAGGACACATTGATTATTATACATAGGGACGGAGGAACATTGATTATTATACATCGGGACGGAGGACACATTGATTATTATACATAGGGACGGAGGAACATTGATTATTATACATCGGGACGGAGGACACATTGATTATTATACATAGGGACGGAGGAACATTGATTATTATACATCGGGACGGAGGACACATTGATTATTATACATAGGGACGGAGGAACATTGATTATTATACATCGGGACGGAGGACACATTGATTATTATACATAGGGACGGAGGAACATTGATTATTATACATCGGGACGGAGGACACATTGATTATTATACATAGGGACGGAGGAACATTGATTATTATACATCGGGACGGAGGACACATTGATTATTATACATAGGGACGGAGGAACATTGATTATTATACATCGGGACGGAGGACACATTGATTATTATACATAGGGACGGAGGAACATTGATTATTATACATCGGGACGGAGGACACATTGATTATTATACATAGGGACGGAGGAACATTGATTATTATACATCGGGACGGAGGACACATTGATTATTATACATAGGGACGGAGGAACATTGATTATTATACATCGGGACGGAGGACACATTGATTATTATACATAGGGACGGAGGAACATTGATTATTATACATCGGGACGGAGGACACATTGATTATTATACATAGGGACGGAGGAACATTGATTATTATACATCGGGACGGAGGACACATTGATTATTATACATAGGGACGGAGGAACATTGATTATTATACATCGGGACGGAGGACACATTGATTATTATACATAGGGACGGAGGAACATTGATTATTATACATCGGGACGGAGGACACATTGATTATTATACATAGGGACGGAGGAACATTGATTATTATACATCGGGACGGAGGACACATTGATTATTATACATAGGGACGGAGGAACATTGATTATTATACATCGGGACGGAGGACACATTGATTATTATACATAGGGACGGAGGAACATTGATTATTATACATCGGGACGGAGGACACATTGATTATTATACATAGGGACGGAGGAACATTGATTATTATACATCGGGACGGAGGACACATTGATTATTATACATAGGGACGGAGGAACATTGATTATTATACATCGGGACGGAGGACACATTGATTATTATACATAGGGACGGAGGAACATTGATTATTATACATCGGGACGGAGGACACATTGATTATTATACATAGGGACGGAGGAACATTGATTATTATACATCGGGACGGAGGACACATTGATTATTATACATAGGGACGGAGGAACATTGATTATTATACATCGGGACGGAGGACACATTGATTATTATACATAGGGACGGAGGAACATTGATTATTATACATCGGGACGGAGGACACATTGATTATTATACATAGGGACGGAGGAACATTGATTATTATACATCGGGACGGAGGACACATTGATTATTATACATAGGGACGGAGGAACATTGATTATTATACATCGGGACGGAGGACACATTGATTATTATACATAGGGACGGAGGAACATTGATTATTATACATCGGGACGGAGGACACATTGATTATTATACATAGGGACGGAGGAACATTGATTATTATACATCGGGACGGAGGACACATTGATTATTATACATAGGGACGGAGGAACATTGATTATTATACATCGGGACGGAGGACACATTGATTATTATACATAGGGACGGAGGAACATTGATTATTATACATCGGGACGGAGGACACATTGATTATTATACATAGGGACGGAGGAACATTGATTATTATACATCGGGACGGAGGACACATTGATTATTATACATAGGGACGGAGGAACATTGATTATTATACATCGGGACGGAGGACACATTGATTATTATACATAGGGACGGAGGAACATTGATTATTATACATCGGGACGGAGGACACATTGATTATTATACATAGGGACGGAGGAACATTGATTATTATACATCGGGACGGAGGACACATTGATTATTATACATAGGGACGGAGGAACATTGATTATTATACATCGGGACGGAGGACACATTGATTATTATACATAGGGACGGAGGAACATTGATTATTATACATCGGGACGGAGGACACATTGATTATTATACATAGGGACGGAGGAACATTGATTATTATACATCGGGACGGAGGACACATTGATTATTATACATAGGGACGGAGGAACATTGATTATTATACATCGGGACGGAGGACACATTGATTATTATACATAGGGACGGAGGAACATTGATTATTATACATCGGGACGGAGGACACATTGATTATTATACATAGGGACGGAGGAACATTGATTATTATACATCGGGACGGAGGACACATTGATTATTATACATAGGGACGGAGGAACATTGATTATTATACATCGGGACGGAGGACACATTGATTATTATACATAGGGACGGAGGAACATTGATTATTATACATCGGGACGGAGGACACATTGATTATTATACATAGGGACGGAGGAACATTGATTATTATACATCGGGACGGAGGACACATTGATTATTATACATAGGGACGGAGGAACATTGATTATTATACATCGGGACGGAGGACACATTGATTATTATACATAGGGACGGAGGAACATTGATTATTATACATCGGGACGGAGGACACATTGATTATTATACATAGGGACGGAGGAACATTGATTATTATACATCGGGACGGAGGACACATTGATTATTATACATAGGGACGGAGGAACATTGATTATTATACATCGGGACGGAGGACACATTGATTATTATACATAGGGACGGAGGAACATTGATTATTATACATCGGGACGGAGGACACATTGATTATTATACATAGGGACGGAGGAACATTGATTATTATACATCGGGACGGAGGACACATTGATTATTATACATAGGGACGGAGGAACATTGATTATTATACATCGGGACGGAGGACACATTGATTATTATACATAGGGACGGAGGAACATTGATTATTATACATCGGGACGGAGGACACATTGATTATTATACATAGGGACGGAGGAACATTGATTATTATACATCGGGACGGAGGACACATTGATTATTATACATAGGGACGGAGGAACATTGATTATTATACATCGGGACGGAGGACACATTGATTATTATACATAGGGACGGAGGAACATTGATTATTATACATCGGGACGGAGGACACATTGATTATTATACATAGGGACGGAGGAACATTGATTATTATACATCGGGACGGAGGACACATTGATTATTATACATAGGGACGGAGGAACATTGATTATTATACATCGGGACGGAGGACACATTGATTATTATACATAGGGACGGAGGAACATTGATTATTATACATCGGGACGGAGGACACATTGATTATTATACATAGGGACGGAGGAACATTGATTATTATACATCGGGACGGAGGACACATTGATTATTATACATAGGGACGGAGGAACATTGATTATTATACATCGGGACGGAGGACACATTGATTATTATACATAGGGACGGAGGAACATTGATTATTATACATCGGGACGGAGGACACATTGATTATTATACATAGGGACGGAGGAACATTGATTATTATACATCGGGACGGAGGACACATTGATTATTATACATAGGGACGGAGGAACATTGATTATTATACATCGGGACGGAGGACACATTGATTATTATACATAGGGACGGAGGAACATTGATTATTATACATCGGGACGGAGGACACATTGATTATTATACATAGGGACGGAGGAACATTGATTATTATACATCGGGACGGAGGACACATTGATTATTATACATAGGGACGGAGGAACATTGATTATTATACATCGGGACGGAGGACACATTGATTATTATACATAGGGACGGAGGAACATTGATTATTATACATCGGGACGGAGGACACATTGATTATTATACATAGGGACGGAGGAACATTGATTATTATACATCGGGACGGAGGACACATTGATTATTATACATAGGGACGGAGGAACATTGATTATTATACATCGGGACGGAGGACACATTGATTATTATACATAAGGACACATTGATTATTATACATCGGGACAGAGGACACATTGATTATTATACATCGGGACAGAGGACGCATTGATTATTATACATCGGGACGGAGGATGCATTGATTATTATACATCGGGACGGAGGATGCATTGATTATTATACATCGGGACGGAGTACACATTGATTATTATACATAGGGACGGAGGACACATTGATTATTATACATCTGGACAGAGGACACATATTAGTTTCATTATGTTACTGATGCCATTTATTTTGATTTACACAGTAACGGAGGACAGTTCGGTTGAGGCAGCATGCACTTAACCCTTGGCATGCTGTCGCTTCAACTACTATAAGGCACAACATGCCCTGCAATACATGGGCATGCTGTGCATTATAGTTCTATATGCAAGCAGCGTGCTTGCGGCGGCAGTCATTTTTACTATTGTGGGTTTTTTTTTAAACTAAGGGCCGGGAACTCGCTTGAGTTTAATCGCCACACATCGCTGGAGTTTAAAAATCTTCAAACAAAATCGCCCCTTGGTAAATCCACAGCTTTGGGGAAAAAAATCGCCCCTCAACTCCAGCGATGTGATGCTTAAATAGATACTGTAATAAAGGAGAGTCACTAGTGTTTAACAGGAAGGCGCAAATTTATAGTTTGCAGGGGGGGCTCCAAACACCCTAACACTGACCCTGCCTATACTTACATAATTACCATTAGTGCCATTTCTGTTTAGCTAGTTTTAGGATTTTCTAGCCAGCCTGTGTTTCTACTTGTAGTACAGTCTGTGTATTACTACTGCCAGTTTTCTGGATTAACCTTCTGTTTGCCTTTTTTGTTTATAGTTTTCAGTTGCCATTGACCTCGGTCTATGTCTGTTCATCCTATTTTATCTATCTTTCTATCTATATGTATATATCTATATGGCTGTATATGGCTGCATATGTACGTATAGTGATGAAAATATTGTTGTATAATTACAGAATTTAGATATTGTGTCAGCGGTTCTCTTATTTACAATATTCACAATAAATACTAAAAATATACTGTATATTATATATTAACAATTAATAAATAATGATGTTGCCATAGTCAGATTAGGACTTTTTTTTCTGTAGAGCTGTGAGAATTGGAGGAGAGATACTGTGTTTTTCTACACAATCCAGCAGAAACACAGTAATAATATGTTGTGAGAGATATGAAACATCTCTGATTGGTTGCAATGAGGAACACCTCTACCTTTCTCATTAGAGAAATGCCACATAGAATGCCTCTAGAACACCTGAAGAAGACACACCCACTGACCACACCCACACATAGCCCCCACCCCCCACCTCGCATATCAGCACCACACACACAGAGACCATCACTTCCGCTGACCGCACCCAGCAGCTACACTCATTACATCACAATAGGGCTAATGTTACAGCAGGTCCCTATGAAAGGGTGAGCTTCTGGACACAAGACATCAGTCCCTGAGAGCAGAAGAAGACTTGAAGACTGAAGACTCTAAGATAACACATGAACTGACCACACAAACCAATACCACCCACTAAAGAAGACTTGGAAGACTGAAGGCAGTGAGATAAGGAGGTGATCACCCTACAGCAGCTATAGATAAAGGTCCAACTAATATTCAATGACTTATTGATAGAGTAACTCTTATACTTTATCTGCTTTATTAATAACTCCTTCCCTGGCTCTCACTTCTTAACACAAAGGTTCAAGGAGCGAAACTATGTAAAAAAAGCTAATGTAAGCGTCAATTTATCTCACCCTTTTATCCAAATATATAAAGTGGAATATATTGTATAGTATATCATATCCATATATTCTTATTATAAATACAGTTGAATACATAAAGCCTGTTCAGTAAACACTGACATCTCTCTGTTTACCATTGATCTGATTAACAATATTTGCTGCATTGTGGTGGAAAAGTTTGTTTTGTTCCACCACAATGGCACACATTCTTCCGA
>WWET01007270.1:8502-21937 GCA_011038615.1 Limnodynastes dumerilii
GGAGGTAAGTGGGGGGGGGGGGGGGGAAACAGCTTTAAGGGCGGTCGTTCCTGTGGGGACATTAGGGTGAGGAATGATAAGGGAACTTGGTGTTGCGATGGCTTGAGGGCTGTACTTAGACTCGTGGGGGCCAATCTGCAAAACCAAACTGCAGCGACAGGCAAATATATCATGTGTTGTGATCAGCCAGGGGAGGCGTGGCTTATGCTAGCCAGAGGAGGCGTGGCTTATACTAGACAGAGGAGGCGTGGCTTATACTAGACAGAGGAGGCGTGGCTTATACTTGATAAAGGAGGTGTGTCTTGTATTAGACAGAAGAGGCATGGCTTATACTAGACAGGGGGTGGGTCTTATACTAGTCAGAGGAGGTGTGTCCTGGACCAGTCAGAGGAGGCGTGTCTTGTACCAGTCAGAGGAGGTGTGTCCTGTACCAGTCAGAGGAGGTGTGTCCTGTACCAGTCAGAGGAGGTGTGTCCTGTACCAGTCAGAGGAGGTGTGTCCTGTACCAGTCAGAGGAGGTGTGTCCTGTACCAGTCAGAGGAGGTGTGTCCTGTACCAGTCAGAGGAGGTGTGTCCTGTACCAGTCAGAGGAGGTGTGTCCTGTACCAGTCAGAGGAGGTGTGTCCTGTACCAGTCAGAGGAGGTGTGTCCTGTACCAGTCAGAGGAGGTGTGTCCTGTACCAGTCAGAGGAGGTGTGTCCTGTACCAGTCAGAGGAGGTGTGTCCTGTACCAGTCAGAGGAGGTGTGTCCTGTACCAGTCAGAGGAGGTGTGTCCTGTACCAGTCAGAGGAGGTGTGTCCTGTACCAGTCAGAGGAGGTGTGTCCTGTACCAGTCAGAGGAGGTGTGTCCTGTACCAGTCAGAGGAGGTGTGTCCTGTACCAGTCAGAGGAGGTGTGTCCTGTACCAGTCAGAGGAGGTGTGTCCTGTACCAGTCAGAGGAGGTGTGTCCTGTACCAGTCAGAGGAGGTGTGTCCTGTACCAGTCAGAGGAGGTGTGTCCTGTACCAGTCAGAGGAGGTGTGTCCTGTACCAGTCAGAGGAGGTGTGTCCTGTACCAGTCAGAGGAGGTGTGTCCTGTACCAGTCAGAGGAGGTGTGTCCTGTACCAGGCAGAGGAGGCGTGTCTTGTACCAGTCAGAGGAGCTGTGTCCTGTACCAGTCAGAGGAGGTGTGTCCTGTACCAGTCAGAGGAGGTGTGTCCTGTACCAGTCAGAGGAGGTGTGTCCTGTACCAGTCAGAGGAGGTGTGTCCTGTACCAGTCAGAGGAGGTGTGTCCTGTACCAGTCAGAGGAGGTGTGTCCTGTACCAGTCAGAGGAGGTGTGTCCTGTACCAGTCAGAGGAGGTGTGTCCTGTACCAGTCAGAGGAGGTGTGTCCTGTACCAGTCAGAGGAGGTGTGTCCTGTACCAGTCAGAGGAGGTGTGTCCTGTACCAGTCAGAGGAGGTGTGTCCTGTACCAGTCAGAGGAGGTGTGTCCTGTACCAGTCAGAGGAGGTGTGTCCTGTACCAGTCAGAGGAGGTGTGTCCTGTACCAGTCAGAGGAGGTGTGTCCTGTACCAGTCAGAGGAGGTGTGTCCTGTACCAGTCAGAGGAGGTGTGTCCTGTACCAGTCAGAGGAGGTGTGTCCTGTACCAGTCAGAGGAGGTGTGTCCTGTACCAGTCAGAGGAGGTGTGTCCTGTACCAGTCAGAGGAGGTGTGTCCTGTACCAGTCAGAGGAGGTGTGTCCTGTACCAGTCAGAGGAGGTGTGTCCTGTACCAGTCAGAGGAGGTGTGTCCTGTACCAGTCAGAGGAGGTGTGTCCTGTACCAGTCAGAGGAGGTGTGTCCTGTACCAGTCAGAGGAGGTGTGTCCTGTACCAGTCAGAGGAGGTGTGTCCTGTACCAGTCAGAGGAGGTGTGTCCTGTACCAGTCAGAGGAGGTGTGTCCTGTACCAGTCAGAGGAGGTGTGTCCTGTACCAGTCAGAGGAGGTGTGTCCTGTACCAGTCAGAGGAGGTGTGTCCTGTACCAGTCAGAGGAGGTGTGTCCTGTACCAGTCAGAGGAGGTGTGTCCTGTACCAGTCAGAGGAGGTGTGTCCTGTACCAGTCAGAGGAGGTGTGTCCTGTACCAGTCAGAGGAGGTGTGTCCTGTACCAGTCAGAGGAGGTGTGTCCTGTACCAGTCAGAGGAGGTGTGTCCTGTACCAGTCAGAGGAGGTGTGTCCTGTACCAGTCAGAGGAGGTGTGTCCTGTACCAGTCAGAGGAGGTGTGTCCTGTACCAGTCAGAGGAGGTGTGTCCTGTACCAGTCAGAGGAGGTGTGTCCTGTACCAGTCAGAGGAGGTGTGTCCTGTACCAGTCAGAGGAGGTGTGTCCTGTACCAGTCAGAGGAGGTGTGTCCTGTACCAGTCAGAGGAGGTGTGTCCTGTACCAGTCAGAGGAGGTGTGTCCTGTACCAGTCAGAGGAGGTGTGTCCTGTACCAGTCAGAGGAGGTGTGTCCTGTACCAGTCAGAGGAGGTGTGTCCTGTACCAGTCAGAGGAGGTGTGTCCTGTACCAGTCAGAGGAGGTGTGTCCTGTACCAGTCAGAGGAGGTGTGTCCTGTACCAGTCAGAGGAGGTGTGTCCTGTACCAGTCAGAGGAGGTGTGTCCTGTACCAGTCAGAGGAGGTGTGTCCTGTACCAGTCAGAGGAGGTGTGTCCTGTACCAGTCAGAGGAGGTGTGTCCTGTACCAGTCAGAGGAGGTGTGTCCTGTACCAGTCAGAGGAGGTGTGTCCTGTACCAGTCAGAGGAGGTGTGTCCTGTACCAGTCAGAGGAGGTGTGTCCTGTACCAGTCAGAGGAGGTGTGTCCTGTACCAGTCAGAGGAGGTGTGTCCTGTACCAGTCAGAGGAGGTGTGTCCTGTACCAGTCAGAGGAGGTGTGTCCTGTACCAGTCAGAGGAGGTGTGTCCTGTACCAGTCAGAGGAGGTGTGTCCTGTACCAGTCAGAGGAGGTGTGTCCTGTACCAGTCAGAGGAGGTGTGTCCTGTACCAGTCAGAGGAGGTGTGTCCTGTACCAGTCAGAGGAGGTGTGTCCTGTACCAGTCAGAGGAGGTGTGTCCTGTACCAGTCAGAGGAGGTGTGTCCTGTACCAGTCAGAGGAGGTGTGTCCTGTACCAGTCAGAGGAGGTGTGTCCTGTACCAGTCAGAGGAGGTGTGTCCTGTACCAGTCAGAGGAGGTGTGTCCTGTACCAGTCAGAGGAGGTGTGTCCTGTACCAGTCAGAGGAGGTGTGTCCTGTACCAGTCAGAGGAGGTGTGTCCTGTACCAGTCAGAGGAGGTGTGTCCTGTACCAGTCAGAGGAGGTGTGTCCTGTACCAGTCAGAGGAGGTGTGTCCTGTACCAGTCAGAGGAGGTGTGTCCTGTACCAGTCAGAGGAGGTGTGTCCTGTACCAGTCAGAGGAGGTGTGTCCTGTACCAGTCAGAGGAGGTGTGTCCTGTACCAGTCAGAGGAAAGGGGTATAACCAGGTACAGGA
Source organism: Limnodynastes dumerilii (assembly GCA_011038615.1). NCBI lineage: Eukaryota > Metazoa > Chordata > Amphibia > Anura > Limnodynastidae > Limnodynastes > Limnodynastes dumerilii. The sequence continues at coordinate 11,993 of WWET01007270.1, forward strand.
GGGAGAGGGGGATATGATAGAAGGGGTATAACCAGGTACAGGAGGGAGAGGGGGATATGATAGAAGGGATATAACCAGATACAGGAGGGAGTGGGGAATATGATAGAAGGGATATAACAGGAGAGAGAGGGGGATATGATAGAAGGGATATAACAGGAGGGAGAGGGGGATACTCGGCATATAACCAGGTACAGGAGGGAGAGGGGGATACACGCCATATAACCAGGTACAGAAGGGAGAGGGGGATATGATAGAAGAGATATAACAGGAGGGAGAAGCAGTGAGGAAAGAAGTGGCGTCACACTGTTTATTTTACTCTTCATTATAATTTGGATTATCTCAGGCTTTGGACCACGCTCAGGCCTGGGTAAAATGATTTCCTCCTCAGTATAACACTGGGTGCTTTATCTGCCATAGCAGCCCGGTGGGAATAGAGTTCGATACAAAACTAATTTTAGCGGAGCCCATGCCCATTCATTATAATTTCCAGCCTTCCTGTGCCATTACATACAACCCTGTCAATAGTGCAGTAATAAGGGCATTAATCAAATGTAATGTCATGCTATAGACAGGGCATCGTTATTTAAAGACATAGCAGACACCGCTGCCGATAGCGTGAGCGCTGCACCTCTGGATCATGTGGCCGTGCCATTTTAATGCAGGCATAGCTGTACTTCTGCAGGGCAGAACGGTGGCTCAGTGATTAGCATTGTGTCTCACAGCGCTGAGGTCATGAGTTTGATTCCCAGCCTAGGCCTTATCTGTGTGGCGTTTGTATGTTCTCCCTGTGTCTGCGTGGGTTTCCTCCGGGTGCCCCGGTTTCCTCCTACACTCCAAAAACATGCTGGTAGGTTAATTGGCTGCTGAATAAATGGTGTAGTCTGTGACGGCGGAAGTCAACGACAGCACAGCCGTGAGAGGGGAGTGTCGTGCGTGTGAGGGGGTGTGGCCTGCACCGGCCGTGCGTATAATTGCGATCTGATCGCCACACGGATCTCTGAATACGGCCCAATATCTTTTAATATTATATGTATTTGTCTATAGCATAATACACCGGCAGCAATTTGATAACTGTGGAAATGTATTTTTAGTGTGAAATACAAACCACGGGACAGAAATAGATGGTGGAAAATCCCCCCCTGGACGTGGACAATGTCTGGGGCCGGTGCAGATGTTGTGATATAAACAGCCCTTTGTTACGTCTGTGATCAGCTCTGGAGCTTAGACACGCCCCTTACTGTACAGTGACTTGGCCCCTCCCTTGACACGCCTCTCAGAACGCAATCTGCCGCTGCGGAATGGGACGCGATTACGAGCTCTTCGGCTCTGAGCATGCGCTCTGTGATATCGCAGTGAGATACGTCACGCCAGCCGGCCATCGCTCACCTCTGGGATCAGGGCCTTAGGGTCTCACAAAATGGAGGTCTGGCCTGTGGTACTTCCCAGAAGCCTTTGCACTGGAATAAAGATGGGCTGTGGTGGCTTAAGTAGTGTTCATTGTCATGCTTATTGCACCTAGCACGTGTGGAGTGGAATTATGGCTCAGTAACAGGCTTTGCTTGAGTCTTATAGAAGTCGGATACGTCTAACCTTAATATATAAAGACACAATTCATCTCTGTGCATCCATCATCTGATTATCTCCCTCCTCTCTCTCCCACGTTCATCGTGATCGTCTTCCTCTCCTCCCACCTTCTATTCTCGTAAAGCCTCCCCCCCCTCATCTCTGCTCGTGTAGTGGGGGGTAATGTAATGCGATGGTGAATAATCACCGGGGGAATAAGACTCTGTACATTAACTGGAAGTTGCCTGCTGAGCCCATAGACCCCCGACGTGTCCTCAGCCCAGTGCCCCTACCCACCGTCACACAGTGCACAGGAAGCCGCAGGACTAACCAAAGCCTCCATAGGAGAACACAGGAGCTGTTGTCCATAGCAACCAGCCACAATGAGGCTCTTATTTATCCGATGCCTCCAGCAGGAAGCTGATTGGTTGCTAAGGGGAAATAGACAGCTATACTTTTCATCTTTAGAGGCCTTGGTAGATTACGTATATAAAGGAGCATTTTCACACATATACTAGGAGTGAAGCAATGCTATATATATATATATATACTGTAATAAGTAACCCATGTACTGATATTGCTCTGTATGCAGGCGTTTTGCCGAACTACCGTGCGTTTGGTCGCTGCTCGCGCTCACAACTTTGCGAGTCCGAGCCCAGCGATTGGAGCGTAGCACGAGCCATCCAGATTTAATAGCAATAGACCAGGGTTGACGAGTTTTTATTTATTGAAGAGAGAGAGAGAGGCCGGTACGGAGGCGGGGCTTAATGACACGATTTATGCAAATACTGTCCCTAAGCCCCGCCCCCTGACGATCAGTGGCATTTTTCATAGTATAAGTAGGGATGGGGGCGGAGTTTGATGGCGCTCGTATAGACATACTCACAAAACACGGGGACCTCAGAAAGCCGGCAAGCTAATATAAGGGGGGGAGGTATGTAAATAGTAGAGGGAAGGCACCATCCAGAGTTCCTCGCCATGCGACGCACAAGTTTTAAAGTAGGGGTCTGCAAATTGTCATCCGTGTGTGCGCGGGGGGAGTGGTCAGTCTAATGACACTTATGGCAGATGGATGGGGCTCTGTTGTGTGTCAAGTGGGCGTTCCTTCTGTGTCAGGTGACCGTATGAAGCCCTCCCCTTCTCTGCGTACCCATCCAGACATAGGACAGTGGGGCGATCCGCTGTATACAGACATTGGGCGTATTCGGAGATGCGCGTGTATAAAGTACGCAAATATACGCACCTACGTGGTAAGGCCACGCCCGTGACACTCCCCTCGCACGGTGACTTCCGCCTCCATAGCGCACCCTTAAGTCTACGTGTGTACTTACCCGCGTTTGTTACTTACGTATGTGCGTGATTATCTTACCTCGCCTTCAAATGCCCATTTAAACGCTTCCCCCCGCCCACTTTTTTATGTCATTTCTACCGTCTGGATAAAAGCCACGCCCCTCCCTACGTATGTTCCTAAGTGCGATCTACAAGTCCGAAAGTCCTAACGTGCGTAAATACTACATAATGTGCGTAGAAAAGGTTACCACGCCTGCGCAGTTCATCCGATCCTAAAAATACGCACGCAATCCACCGCAAACAGCGGATCCGTGAATACAGTCCATTGATGTGAATGTCAGCGGACTTCCGAGACCCGCGCCCTACCTTAAGCCTTCTGCGAAAAGTAAAACAGTGGCGTTTTCGGGAAGTCTGTATCGGTGCGCAGTCCGTTGCCGCGGCTATACTGTACATTGCAAAACCAAGTCACGCCAAATGGCAAGCGCAACCCGGAAGCGTCGTTATTCTGAAGTCCAGATAGAGCGAATGTAACACGAAAAAAATGGCTGCCACGCGATACGAACACGTGAAAAATAGGGGTCAGTTTTAAACACATAGCTAAGGATTTCAGGAGCGTCATTATTTAAATCTGCTGCGACGGAACACGTTGGACCGTCAGAGAGGTCTCCCCTGTACACCTTTGTTTCTGTACCCGGTCTCATTCCCAAAACACTGCTGGGCCTATAAATGTGAGCTGTATCCCCCCGAGGCAGTGAAGGGGTTAATTACACCCAGCGTCACAACAATCCACCTAACGCCTCTCCTCTCGTCTGTCCGCTCGCCGTCGCTGCGATCCAGGAGGCCATTTATTATTCACCGGCAGCGTTGTAAACATTCTGTAGGCCCCGTCCCTGACGGCTCTTCTCCGCAGCGATGGTAATGAACCAATTATCTGCCGCGGGGTGCGCTTAAAATAGAATCCTCGCATATTTTCAACGGCGTTTCTGAAAAAAACAAACCTTTCCCCGCCGTCTGTCGGCTGTTACTCAGGCTGCCTGGATCGGGGAGGGCGCCGGTTGTACCACGCTGTAGAGATACTGTAACGCGTTACGAATATCAGCGAAGCCTCGGCTGGGTGGTGTGACGCTGGGTTCTGAGAGACGGCGTCCAGCAGCAGCCGCAGCGTCTGTAAGGAATGACGTTTCAGCACCATGGAGAGCGGACGTGTGGCTGTGGAAATGCAGAAAGATCCTTTCACAAGCCTCCAGCATGTCTGGGTCTCTATAGAACGTACGTGAATCTCGGCGCCAAAATGGCGGCACAAAGGGCGTTAAATGATCGCTTCCACGCTATAGCTGGGTTCGGAGCTCTGAGTGCAGCACCATTGGATATTAGAATCTGGTCCAATGAGACTTCAGACAGACTGGTGGGGCTGAGGTGAGAAATGGGCGTGTCCTCTTAGTCAGGTGACAGTATGGGCGTTCCCTCTCTCTGTGTAACCAATCAGGCATAAGAGGGGCGGGGCTAAGGTGACAATTGGGCATTCCCTATTAGTCAGGTGACAGTATGGGCGTTCCCTCTCTCTGTGTACTCATCCAGACATAAGACAGAGGAGCAGGGCTGATTTGACAAGTGGGCGTGTCCTCTTAGTCAGGTGACAGTATGGGCGTTCCCTCTCTGTGTACCCAATCAGACATAAGAGGGGCGGAGCTAGGGTGACAATTGGGCATTCTCTCTTAGGTGACGGTTCCCTCTGTCTGTGTACCATCCAGGCCTCCATACTTCAAGGAATACACCAGTACTTGAGATGGAAAATGTATGGGAGCCCGTGTCTGTTTGCGTCCGCCCGTGCTAGTGGGAGTGGTTAAAATGCGGACACGCTGCCTGATATTTTTCCCAAACATCCGATATACAACCATCGATCACAATCACCTTATAGTGTGTACATGCGATCCGTCGCTCCAATGCTAGTCGTATCGCGCCATTGCGTCTGACAGACTGCTTGTCCAACCCTCGATATGGCGCAGTTTGTATATCGTATACGCAGGGCCGCTGTTCATTGTTGCTAACAGTCGTATGGACAAAGATGTTGTTTGTATCAGTGCGGCGATGGCGGAGTGTCTAGGCCAGAAATCGTGTCTTCGCGTCTCATCGTCTCTTACGTCAGAATATTATATTTATAGGTTTGGGATTATTCCAGTAAGACAAAAGGTTTGGAAAACCGGAAAATAAAATCCTTATTCTCCCTTCAAATCATCGCACCTGGATCACGCTTTAGAATGATTGAGGTTCTTATTATACGCAGCTGGTAGTAGGCGCCTCCCCGGACACGCCTCCGGTTTTCAGCTTCTTGCGAATGCCATAGGGCTTCTTATCTTTAGGTTCTTAGTTGTGTGTGTAGGGCGGCTAATTAAGAACGATTCTGCCTAACCGCGCCCAGATTTTTCCTCATTTAAATGCCTCGCTCCACCCAATCTTCTTATCTTCCTTCTTAACTTTTCAAACCACGCCCCCTCATTCTTAAGTCACAAGGAACCTAGAAGAAATAGGTCCACAAGGGTGATTCAGAGCCATCCCGTTCTTAAGTCCTACATAAATTGCGTATATTAGGTTACTACGCCTGCGCAGTATATGCCTTGTTATAATTACGCACCTAATAAAACACAGATTCTTAAGTGTGATTTAGGACCATCATCGTTACTACCCCTGGCAAGGAAAGGGAGATCGTATCATGGACCTAAACCGGACCTTAGACCAAACCGGAGATCCGAAAATCCACATAATCCATAACCCTACCTTAAATTCTCTGCACAGATTTGCGGATGTCAAGGCGCGTTCCTCCTCCCTCCCCCCGTATGGATCTCCTTGCGTGCACAATTGTGTCCCCATACAAGAAGATCCGTAGGTTAACATACTCCCCGGTTAAAATGTCCCATTTGCGAAATAGGCATATCCGAAAGTTTCATTTCAGATGTCAGATGATTTCGAATGGTTACGCTTTTCTACTTTTTTTTTTTGAATGAGTGAGTTGCTGTTCATCATACTCGCCTATTCACATTCACAGCAGATCACTCCCCCGCATCACTGCGCCGCTGCCGCCAGGATCAGGCTGCGGGAAATGGTGGGTTAGGGTCAGGCTGCCAGGAAGGAGGGTTAGGGTAGTGAGAGGGGAGGGTTAGGGTTACGGTAGTGAGAGGGGAGGGTCAGGGTAGTGAGAGGGGAGGGTCAGGGTAGTGAGAGGGGAGGGTTAGGGTAAGAATTAGGGGAAGTAGCGGGGGACTTTTTTTTAACACTGGATCAATGGCAATGTCTCCTCGATGCAGTTCACAACTGGCAAGGAGGAACTGGGTTTTTCGGAAATGGGACTTTCGGACCGGAGCCCCACACCCGGTGACATCTGACGCGCGTAACTTGTGTTACCTTGTGTAGGTCCCCTGACATTGGGTCATATTCACACCAAACTCACTGCTAATCTACATCCCTCCCCCCTGTTAAAACCGCACGGAGGCAATCTACGTATGTAACTAGATGGCGTAAATGACCCACTATGCATACGTAGCAGGTCATTTCGCAAATGGAATAAGCTGACGCTTAGGTGTGAGCACGGCTCATTATTAGTGTACGGAATATTTCATAACGGCTGGCGATGTATTTATAATTAGCGCTCATACATGGAGCGTCGAGTGCTGTTTGAAGGGCTCAGCCTCGGACAGCTTGCTTATAGCACAGTGGGAGTGGCTATCACAGGCCCCTCCTCTCTTCCTCGCCTCATAGCAGCCACATTCCCTGCTCCCCCTGTAGTTACCCTGCCCCTGACAATGACTAAATGACTATGGAATGTGTATTTACATCTCACTGCCGTCTCCTAACCCCTGTCCCGTCTCTTATGTCTAGTGATCTGAAAACATGTCTAATACAACCAACGGAGACACCAAGGCCCAATGCTTGCCGAGGAACGGGCTGGTGAAGATCCCTGGTCCAACCAACGGCCTGGGCTCTGCCAGCATCACCAAAGGAACGCCCGCCGTCAAGAACCGCATCTGCCAGCCACCGTCTGTGCCGTCCATCTTAAGTCAAGCCTTTCCCAAGCACCCGGAGCATGCGAACCCTTCAGTGTTGCCTATCCTGCCGCCACCACCACCACCGACCCACAACATCCCATTGGGGCTTAGCCCCGGAGAGGAAAATCCAGCCATCCCTTGCGGGCAGTCGTTGGACAGAGTCCAGGTTCAGGGGAAGGACTGTCACCTGGCCCTGGATGAGAAGATCCTAAACTGTCTCTTTTCTTACTTCTCGGCTTGTGAGAAGTGCGTCCTGGCGCAGGTGTGCAAGACATGGAGGCGAGTGCTGTACCAGCCCAGGTTCTGGGTGGGCCTGACCCCTGTCCTACACGCCAAGGAACTGTACAATGTCCTGCCCACGGGGGAGAAGGAGTTCGTCAGTCTGCAGGGATTTGCCGTCCGCGGCTTTGAATCGTTCTGTTTGGTTGGGGTGTCAGACCTGGATATCTGTGAGTTCATCGACAACTATCCTCTGTCCAAGAAGGGGGTGAAGTCCGTGAGCCTGAAGCGGTCAACCATCACCGACGCTGGCTTGGAGGTAAGATGGTGCATGTGTGGCGGCCATTTGGGGGAGGAGCCAGTCTGCGGCGGCCATGTGGGGGAGGAGCCAGTCTGCTGCAGCCATGGTGGGAGGAGTCAGTCTGCTGCAGCCATGGTGGGAGGAGTCAGTCTTCTGCAGCCATGGTGGGAGGAGTCAGTCTTCTGCAGCCATGGTGGGAGGAGCCAGTCTGCTGCAACCATGGTGGGAGGAGTCAGTCTGCTGCAGCCATGGTGGGAGGAGTCAGTCTGCTGCAGCCATGATGGGAGGAGTCAGTCTGCTGCAGCCATGGCGGGAGGAGTCAGTCTTCTGCAGCCATGGTGGGAGGAGCCAGTCTGCTGCAGCCATGGTGGGAGGAATCAGTCTGCTGCAGCCATGGTGGGAGGAGTCAGTCTGCTGCAGCCATAGTGGGAGCGGGGGGAATGCTAATGGTACAATAGAATCTGGGATTTGGGGATCATTGGTCGTACGGAAAGCGTGCGGGGGTCTGAATCCGTTCCGATGTCACAGCAGTTGCGTCAGTCAGAATAGTGAAAGCTTAGTGATGATGTTCCTGATCCAGACCTACGCCAATGCGCTGTGCTTACTAAAGCATAGTGTATCGGCGTTCACTTTCCCCGACGCTCGCACAGGAGCGTATGGCCGCCTAGCCTGCCCACTCACCCTCATTTAACTAGCTCCCCCCCGCCCACCTACACTAACCTGAACGTAGGGACACTGGGGGACGTCCCCTCCAGCGTCCCTACGGCGCTGCTACGGACGCCCGATCCATGATCAGGCATTGCCGTAGCGACTTTTCAGCCGATCTTACGCTTACGCCCACCGTCCTAGCGACGGCGGGCGTAGGTCTGGATCAGGCCCCATGTCACAGCAGTTGTGTCATGGAGGCTACTGGAAGCTTAGTGATGATGTCACAGCAGTTGTGTCATGGAGGCTACTGGAAGCTTAGTGATGATCTGCCAGATCCAGAGCTATGCTGGCCGTAAGTACGGACCCCTGTAGCTTCCAGATCACCACCAAACACCTCGGTTTTTACCGAGACCCAGGTTTTTGGCCAAAAACCCAGGTGTTTGGTGGCGATGTGAAAGGGGTTTAATAATAACTATGGCCCAGAGAATATTTTTAACGCGTTAGGTTCCCCAAGCTAAAGATTTCGAGGTTTCTGCAGTCGCTGAGCCGCCAATTCCAACGTATGATCTCATTATATCCAGGGGCTACCTTACATTCTCCAACTCAGTGCGGGAAAGTTTCCGGAAGCCTGGATGTAGACACACGGAGGGGGGACGCCAACACTGGACATTGCACTAAGAGGGAACGCCCACTTGTGACCTTAGCCCCTCCCCTCTTTCTTAAGTATCAATGGGCCGGATCCAGACCTACGGATTAGCACTGTTCGTATTCTCGCACATCGTAAATACTATGCCCTCCCCTGAACACTCCCCTCGGCCGGCCGTAATTACACTGCCTTACGCCTGCTGAACCCTACCCTAAATAAATAATAACCGTAATACTTCAACTTTTACAGCCGTAACTACAGCAGGTCATAAATACGCGATGGTCGTAACTCCATAACCCAGCCCAAACTGTACGCTTTACACTCCGTAACTGCAGCGTATTTACGCCTATCATGATATAGGCACGCCCATTCGGCCATAATTCCGCTAATGTTACGGGCGACCTATTTTCAATTACGGACGTCATGAGTTACGATAGGAAACGTCTGCTGGCCGCATGCGCAGAACGTACTTACAGACGAAGTTCCGCTTACGGCTGGCGTAAATACACCCGCGGGCGTAGGTCTGGATCTGGTCCACTGGTCCTAAGTCAGGGTGGGTGGAAATGTGTTCTGATTGGTTAACAGGGATTCTCAGTGTCCTGAATATTTCTTTCATTCATTTATTATTATTTTATAAGGCAGACAGACAACTTGATTTTACAGGATGGACGCACTTAGAAATATACCCATCTATTATGTACCCTCACAGCGGGGCCGAGAGGGTGCGATATCTAAATAAACCCAGGCATCGGATGAGGACGACAATTAGATCAGTGCTTTGTAGCCCATAGGAACCAATTAAACCACTGCTGCTATTCGTCTAACTGATCAAAGCAAAGCCCGTATGAGGAGGGACATTAATAATTCATTGCCCCTTCATAGACAGATAAATTCCGTATCAGTGCAATGCATCGTCATAAACACTAGTGTTATATTGTGCAACATTAACAGCCTTATCATGGAGGAATTTCCCGTTCCTGGCAAGAGCACTGATACTGTATAGATCATTGCTGCGGCCTCACCTGGAATACTGGGGTCAGTGCTGGAGCCGTATCTCCAGAGGGACATCAATACATTAGAGACTGTGCAAAGAAGAGCAACTAAACTGGTGCATGGCCTGTGTCACACACCATACAGAGACACTAGAGGAAGTAACATGTAAAGCTTGTGTCACACACCATACAGAAACACTAGAGGAAGTAACATGTATAGCCTATGTCACACACCATACAGAGACA
>WWET01007270.1:34078-48323 GCA_011038615.1 Limnodynastes dumerilii
TATTATTATATTATTGCACAGATACTGACCAGCGTTACTATCACACTGTTATTTATCACCTCTCATCTCTAATACTATTATATTATTACAGATACTGACCAGTGTTAATATCACACTGTTATTTATCACCTCTCATCTCTAATACTGTTTGCAACAAGTGAAATATGACTCCCCTGCAATCAACATGGTTTAGCCCAGGAGTAACTTTCCTCTCTTAGGGCATGATCCATACTAACGCCCACCACTGTAGGTACAGCTGGCGGATGCGTCATATCGACATGTTGCCCGGCGTAGTTAGGGAAACCCGTTCCTTGGGATCGGCGCCCCTAACTGTTGCGTAGTTATGGCGAGGGGGCCGTTCCTCACTGTAACTACGCTGTAGTTAGACAAGGAAAGCGTGGAGAGATAAGCCAATGAGGGCGGGAGGGCGGGTTTGGGTAGGTACGATACCCGATGGCCGGCATAATTACACACTGTTACGCTGGCTGACGTTAGGCTAGCCTTCAGCCGGTGTAACATTGTGTAATTACGGCGGCCACAGGGGGAGTGTCCGGGGCAGTGCACGCCCATGCGCAGTGTGTTAGGTCTGGATCAGGCTCTTATTTTCAATCTCTGAATCAGGTTTTTGTACAGGAAAATAGTAGCTTGTATAATCAAAGGCTATCCTAAATGGATGGGCCATGTGGCTCTTATCTGCCGTCACTTTCTATGTTTCATTCTAAAGGGCTGGATTTAGTAAGGGGCGAGTTAGGCCGCGGTTTAGATTTACAGAACACATCGCCGCACTTTTCCTACTCCCATTTCGCAATTGGGTTCCCACATTTCCGGATTTTCTTTGAGGCACGTTGTGCCGGCCAGGTATAATCACCAGCAATGTGCGGTGATTTATGGAGGGTTTATTAGTAGCGATTTAGCCAAAATCAAGGCGATTTATCTTCAGAAATCACCTTAGCCTGGCCCCTTACTAAAGAAAAGCAATAATCTATCATAATCTATAATAATCTATAATAATCTAAAATAATCTATAATAATCTATAATAATCTATAATAATAGTCTATAATAATCTATAATAATAATCTATAATAATCTATAATAATAATCTATAATAATCTATAATAATAATGTCAATTAAAGTTTTCATCAGTTAGAAACGACAGCAAAGAAGACAAATTATATCCTCATTCCTTTTTCCCAATTCTTATTCTCTTATTTCCTAAAACGATCTTGAAGAATCTTCTCTCTTTCCTTACATGGCAGGTGCAGGATTTTGGTCTGAAGCATCTTCTGGGGATGAAGAGTTTACGGCTCCTGTCTTTAGCCGGTGAGACGAGACGTTTCTTGTGTTTTTTTTATCGTATGTGAATGTGGTCATCGAATGCGCAACAGGAACCGATTCTGTGTAACTACAGGGAACAAAAGACAGGTCCGGCGCTCCAGACACACACTATATAACACTATGGGTCCGGATTCACAGTTACCTAGTTTTTCGTCTTGCGTACGTTGTTTTAAGAATTGAGCTGCTACCCATGCGTCTACGTACCATTTCTATCTAATAACCGCGCTTACGCAATCTATGTACAGAAATGGTACGTGGATAGCGTAAATAAGAAACTACGCATGTGTAGTAGCTCAATCCTTAAAACAACGTACGTAAGACTAACACTACGTAACTGTGACTCCAGGACCTGTGTGTCAGCACATACATAAAATGGAGGTTTAGGTCACAATATAGCTATATTGGGTTTATCACCTGCCCGGTGTCAAGGCACCTCCTGTAGGTGAGTCCCTATCCATCTGCTATATGTGTACACAGGAGGTCTGTAATAAGACACTCGGCCATTTCACAAATGCCTATCCATCTGCTATATGTGTACACAGGAGGTCTGTAATAAGACACTCGGCCATTTCAACAATGTGCAGCGGCCATGTTGGGGTGGGGTCAAACTGCAGCGGCCATGTTGGGGTGGGGTCATACTGCAGCGGCCATGTTGGGGAGGGGGTCAGACTGCAGTGGCCATGTTGGGGAGGGGGTCAGACTGCAGCGGCCATGTTGGGGAGGGGTCAGACTGCAGCGGCCATGTTGGGGAGGGGTCAGGCTCCCTTAGTAAACTAGGATATAATGTTTGGTACGGAGCGCTGGACTTGTTATCTATGTTTAGTCTCTGAACTAAAAAGAACTAAAGATCACGAGAAGAGTGTAAATGACGGTAACATTAAAGATAGGACGTGGACAGGGAGGGTTAGGGTTAGGCTGCAGAGAGGGGAGAGTTAAGGTTACGCCCCTGGACAGGGAGGGTTAGGTTCCAGAGATGTTAGGGTTAAGGTTAGGCTGTGGGAGAGGGAAGGATATAGGGTTACACTGCAGAGAGGGGAGGGTTAAGGTTAGGCTGCTGGACAGGGAAGGTTTGGGTAAGGCATGTGGAGATGGAAGGGTTAAAGTTAGGCTGCGGGACAAGGCTGGTTAGGGTTAGGCTCCAGAGATGGGAGGCTTAAGGTTAGGCTGTAGGACAGCGAAGATTAGGTATGGGTTGGGGATGGTTAGGGTTAGAGAAGGTTAAGGTTAGGTTGTGGGATGGGGATGGTTAGGGTTAGGGGAGGGATAAGGTTAGGTTGTGGGATGGGGATGGTTAGGGTTAGGGGAGGGGTAAGGTTAGGTTGTGGGATGGGGATGGTTAGGGGTAGGGTAAGGGTAGGGTGTGGGGTGGGGGTGGGTACTTCTTTTGCTGCCCCTCTATCACATACTGTCCCTTTTCATCACATACTGTCCCCCTTCATCATATACTGTCCTTTTTCATCTGCTACCACATCATCTGTTCCTTCATCACATACTGTCCCCATCATCTGCTGCACCTTCTTTTGCTGCCCCTCTATCACATACTGTCCCCTTTCATCACATACTGTCCCCCTTCATCATATACTGTCCTTTTTCATCTGCTACCACATCATCTGTTCCTTCATCACATACTGTCCCCATCATCTGCTGCACCTTCTTTTGCTGCCCCTCTATCACATACTGTCCCTTTTCATCACATACTGTCCCCCTTCATCATATACTGTCCTTTTTCATCTGCTACCACATCATCTGTTCCTTCATCACATACTGTCCCCATCATCTGCTGCACCTTCTTTTGCTGCCCCTCTATCACATACTGTCCCCTTTCATCACATACTGTCCCCCTTCATCATATACTGTCCTTTTTCATCTGCTACCACATCATCTGTTCCTTCATCACATACTGTCCCCATCATCTGCTGCACCTTCTTTTGCTGCCCCTCTATCACATACTGTCCCTTTTCATCACATACTGTCCCCCTTCATCATATACTGTCCTTTTTCATCTGCTACCACATCATCTGTTCCTTCATCACATACTGTCCCCATCATCTGCTGCACCTTCTTTTGCTGCCCCTCTATCACATACTGTCCCCTTTCATCACATACTGTCCCCCTTCATCATATACTGTCCTTTTTCATCTGCTACCACATCATCTGTTCCTTCATCACATACTGTCCCCATCATCTGCTGCACCTTCTTTTGCTGCCCCTCTATCACATACTGTCCCTTTTCATCACATACTGTCCCCCTTCATCATATACTGTCCTTTTTCATCTGCTACCACATCATCTGTTCCTTCATCACATACTGTCCCCATCATCTGCTGCACCTTCTTTTGCTGCCCCTCTATCACATACTGTCCCCTTTCATCACATACTGTCCCCCTTCATCATATACTGTCCTTTTTCATCTGCTACCACATCATCTGTTCCTTCATCACATACTGTCCCCATCATCTGCTGCACCTTCTTTTGCTGCCCCTCTATCACATACTGTCCCTTTTCATCACATACTGTCCCCCTTCATCATATACTGTCCTTTTTCATCTGCTACCACATCATCTGTTCCTTCATCACATACTGTCCCCATCATCTGCTGCACCTTCTTTTGCTGCCCCTCTATCACATACTGTCCCCTTTCATCACATACTGTCCCCCTTCATCATATACTGTCCTTTTTCATCTGCTACCACATCATCTGTTCCTTCATCACATACTGTCCCCATCATCTGCTGCACCTTCTTTTGCTGCCCCTCTATCACATACTGTCCCTTTTCATCACATACTGTCCCCCTTCATCATATACTGTCCTTTTTCATCTGCTACCACATCATCTGTTCCTTCATCACATACTGTCCCCATCATCTGCTGCACCTTCTTTTGCTGCCCCTCTATCACATACTGTCCCCTTTCATCACATACTGTCCCCCTTCATCATATACTGTCCTTTTTCATCTGCTACCACATCATCTGTTCCTTCATCACATACTGTCCCCATCATCTGCTGCACCTTCTTTTGCTGCCCCTCTATCACATACTGTCCCTTTTCATCACATACTGTCCCCCTTCATCATATACTGTCCTTTTTCATCTGCTACCACATCATCTGTTCCTTCATCACATACTGTCCCCATCATCTGCTGCACCTTCTTTTGCTGCCCCTCTATCACATACTGTCCCCTTTCATCACATACTGTCCCCCTTCATCATATACTGTCCTTTTTCATCTGCTACCACATCATCTGTTCCTTCATCACATACTGTCCCCATCATCTGCTGCACCTTCTTTTGCTGCCCCTCTATCACATACTGTCCCTTTTCATCACATACTGTCCCCCTTCATCATATACTGTCCTTTTTCATCTGCTACCACATCATCTGTTCCTTCATCACATACTGTCCCCATCATCTGCTGCACCTTCTTTTGCTGCCCCTCTATCACATACTGTCCCCTTTCATCACATACTGTCCCCCTTCATCATATACTGTCCTTTTTCATCTGCTACCACATCATCTGTTCCTTCATCACATACTGTCCCCATCATCTGCTGCACCTTCTTTTGCTGCCCCTCTATCACATACTGTCCCTTTTCATCACATACTGTCCCCCTTCATCATATACTGTCCTTTTTCATCTGCTACCACATCATCTGTTCCTTCATCACATACTGTCCCCATCATCTGCTGCACCTTCTTTTGCTGCCCCTCTATCACATACTGTCCCCTTTCATCACATACTGTCCCCCTTCATCATATACTGTCCTTTTTCATCTGCTACCACATCATCTGTTCCTTCATCACATACTGTCCCCATCATCTGCTGCACCTTCTTTTGCTGCCCCTCTATCACATACTGTCCCTTTTCATCACATACTGTCCCCCTTCATCATATACTGTCCTTTTTCATCTGCTACCACATCATCTGTTCCTTCATCACATACTGTCCCCATCATCTGCTGCACCTTCTTTTGCTGCCCCTCTATCACATACTGTCCCCTTTCATCACATACTGTCCCCCTTCATCATATACTGTCCTTTTTCATCTGCTACCACATCATCTGTTCCTTCATCATATACTGTCCCCATCATCTGCTGCACCTTCTTTTGCTGCCCCTCTATCACATACTGTCCCTTTTCATCACATACTGTCCCCCTTCATCATATACTGTCCTTTTTCATCTGCTACCACATCATCTGTTCCTTCATCATATACTGTCCCCATCATCTGCTGCACCTTCTTTTGCTGCCCCTCTATCACATACTGTCCCCTTTCATCACATACTGTCCCCCTTCATCATATACTGTCCTTTTTCATCTGCTACCACATCATCTGTTCCTTCATCATATACTGTCCCCATCATCTGCTGCACCTTCTTTTGCTGCCCCTCTATCACATACTGTCCCTTTTCATCACATACTGTCCCCCTTCATCATATACTGTCCTTTTTCATCTGCTACCACATCATCTGTTCCTTCATCATATACTGTCCCCATCATCTGCTGCACCTTCTTTTGCTGCCCCTCTATCACATACTGTCCCCTTTCATCACATACTGTCCCCCTTCATCTGCTGCCCCTCTGCTCCTTTACTTACCTTTTATTTGACCTTCTTTCTTCTTTAATCTTCTGTTTTCTGGCTCCCAGCTGAGCTTCTCTCCGGCTCCGCTCTAAATTCCATGCGTGATGATGTCACGCCTGGAAGACAAACAGTATGGAAGAAGAGGAAGCCGGGTCCCGCCCCACACACACAGCCGGGCATGCATATAGAATCTATATATACATTCAATATGCAATTAAATGACATTCCTAGGGGTAATGGATGGCTGAGCTGAACGAGAGACACAGCCAGGCATGTATATATTCATATACGGCTGTGTCTCAGCAGTGCGACCGTCCATTACCCCCAGGAATTTAATTTTTACCCCATTTGGGGTAATTTACCCATTCCCTGACCACTGCTCTAGAGCCATCCAATCTCTCCTTTCCTTGTGTGTGTGCTTCCACAGTCAGCCTTCCCCTTTGTGTGTCAGATCAGCCAGCCAGCCTTTTTGCCCCTTGTTTTTGTGTTCAGTAAGCCTTATTGCCCCTTCCTGTGTGTCCAGAAAGCCTTTCTGCCCCTTCTTATGTGTGTTCAAAAAGCCTTATTGCCCCTTCCTTGTGTTTTTCCAGTCAGTCTTATTGCCCCCTCCTTCTGTGTCCAGCCATCCTTATTTTCCCCCTCTTCATTTGTGTCCAGTCAGCTTTGGTCCCTTTTTCTGTTTGTCCAACCAGCCTTATTGCTTATTGCCTTATTATCTCCTTCTGTGTCCAGCCAGCCTTATTGACCCCTCCTTCTTCGTCCATTCAGCGTTGTTGACTCCTCCTTCTTTGTCCATTCAGCCTTACTGCCTCCTCTTAATTATTGTCCAGTCTGCCTTATTAGCCCCTTTTTCTGTTTGTGCAAACAGCCTTATTCCCCCTCCTTCTGTGTCCATTTAGGCTTACTGCCCCCTCCTATGTCCATCCAGCCTTATTGCCCCTCCTCTTAATTTTGTCCAGTCAGCCTTACTGTCCCCTCCTTCTGTGTCCAGTAAGTCTTATTGCTTCCCCCTTCTGTGTCAATTCAGCCTTATTGCCCCCTCCTATGTTCATTCAGCCTCATTGCCCTCCTCTTAATTTTTGTCCAGTCATCCTCACTTCTCCCCTTAATTTTTGTCCAGTCAGTCTTATTGCCCCCCTTAATATTTATCCAGCAGCCTCATTTCCCCCCTTTATATTTATCCAGCAGCCCCATTTCCCCCCTTAATATTGGTCCAGGAGCTTCAAATAATAAAAACTTACCTTTCTTGCCGTCTGCTCTCCAGCTTTCTCCTCCGCGGCGCGCTCTGCAGAATGACGCCAGCGTCACGCTGACGTCTGTCAACAGAGCTGCGTGCGGGTGAGCAGGGCGTCGGGACCCAGCGGCGGCCAGTCCTGCTGTTGGTAAGTAAATGACGCTGAAATGTCCCGTTATCAACGAGCAACAGGTGACATACAGTGTATGTCACCTGTTGCTCTCTGAAAACGGGACATTTTGGCGTCCCGAAGAGGGGCACGGGGACAACGGGACAGTCCATCAAAAAACGGGACTGTCCCGTTCAAAACGGGACGTATGGTCACATTACACATACCTGGTTTGTGAAACAATATCAGTCAGGGCCCCTCCTTGTACATACTCCATCATAACCCACAGTTCGTCCCCTACTAGGTAACTGTTATACATTTCTACCACATTGATATGCTGGTAATCACTCATAATCACAACCTGTAAAATACAGAGAGAAGAAGCATGTGTCAATAGGCCTGGGACAACAGCTGTTTTATTTAGAGTAATTGTCAATGAAAAGACATTTTATTCTGTGTACCATACAATTATATAAATATACAGAAGTTTAAAGACTTCCTACAGAGAAGCAAGTTATAACCTATACTTTTTGAAAGATGCAAACTGTATTCACAGTAAATATGTTACATATCACCACACCACAGGGATTGGCTAAACGTGTAAGCAGATGAAACTGACACCACCGGTAGTAGCCTCAATATATAATCTTTTCAGATCCTCATATGGTTATATGTCACAAAGAAACACAAATACCTACAAATGTCCTTCAAAGTATCTGTAGCAATGTCTCAGTCTCTAATTTGCTTCATACAATGGCACGTCATTTATATGATCTCACCAAATAGTGTAATCTGCTGATCGGTTTCTCCTCCAACAAGTTATGATCTTGCGCCGGAGCTTAAGAACTCTCCGTGTCACGTCTTCTGCCTCCTTCCTCGTGGTTCTGCACGGTCTCCCCGCAGCCTCGATTCAGACAGAGCTCTGCCTCAGTTTCAGGTAGTTTTTATTGATGTTTTGTTTTATACAGAGCAAAATTAAAACAATACAATACTAACAAACTAACACTAATACTCCCTTTAGTAGCGCCTGAGCGCTTAAAACCCATATACATTTAAGTACAATACTGACAAGTATACAGCATCCCATGTATAAGTTTGTTATAGATAGATTATGCAAAAACATATTTTGTTAAGAGGAAAAAGGGGTGTGTACCACTTTAAAGCACCCACTTCAAATCTGCAGCAGTGACATATGTTAAGAAGGTGCCAAAACCTCCCAAATAACAACCTGGCATCAAAAGGCTTTTGAGAAAGGGCCGTAGCCCGAAACATGTCAAGCTAAATCCGGACTTGAAAGACTTCCCCCTGAGCACTTCCAGACATCCTTCCACTCCAGGACTGTTGGCCTGAGTGTAGCAGCCGTTTACATCAGCCAGCTGGGAGACGTCCCACCTGTCATCGCAGCAGCTCATGTCCGACACTGCAGAGACTGGGGTAGGGGTGTTCTTTTTGGCTCTTGGGATTCTTTCCCTGTTTTTATGTGTTCTATAATTGTCCAGGATTGTATTATGTTTTAAATATTTGGAAGTAAAGTATTTTTTATCATTTTTTGCATTCCTGGCTGTATATTTATTGTGATATTTATATTAATGGTTATTTGTTTGTCTATCTCTTGTTTATCTTTTTATACATTGGTCCTGAGGGATTGAAGATTTTAACAAAGAGACTGAACATCAATTTAAAAAGGATTTTTCCTTAAACATTTTAAATTTTACTCCTTGATATGCCGCTATGTATTTTTGCTTTTAGTTGTGATTGCTAATTTATCACTATATATTTAGTGTTTATTTGTACACACACTCAGCGCTGTAGCCATATGTTTTAGTATTTTTTCCATATTTCGTTAAAGAGTTTATTATGTATTAAGCCATCTTTTGAACAGGAGTCAGAGACAATAGCAGAATCTAAATAAAAATCAAGAATTAGGTGCCGCACCAAGTCAGGGTACAGTCTAACCATGGATTCCAGGTCTTGTAGAATATATGTGGGGTCTTCCTGACTGAGTAAAAAAAGTAAAAAAAACTTTTTGTGAGGTATGGACTCATTCACCAATATAATCCAGTCCCTTAAAAGAGGAGGCGAGTCAGCCATACATTTGCGTGAACAACAACCTGGGGAAGTGAGAAAAGAGTGTAGAGGTATTTAGATGTGGACTTATCAAAAGTGTCCTCAGGGAAAACACCAAATATGCAGGCTTTTGGGTCTATAGGGAGAGTAATAAGCTGTGTATCAAGTGCAGTTCTCCACACCCCCTCCCAGAAGCTATTTACCACCGAGCAACTTCAGAGTAAATGCCAGAATGTCACAGTGTGCCTACTACATCTATGGAAACTATCGTCTGAACGTTTACCAAAATGGAGTAGTCGCTGTGGTGTCAGATATACTCGGTGCAGTATGTAGAAGTGGAATTGTTGAAATCGCACAGACAGTGTGGTATGTTTGCTGGACTGTAAAATTATTTCCCACTATTCATCAGCAACATATTCCAGGTTCTCCTCCCATTTCACTCTAAGGCTAACCAGGTCAGGTGAAACTGGTGTTCGGAAGGCTGAGTAAATTGAAGAAATTACACCCTCTCTAGAGAGGTCTGTAATCATTGTTTTTACAGGGGAATTGAGAATATTAGGGGGATTATTAAGGAATTGTGCATGAATTGCGTGTCTAAGTTGTAGATACTGGTAAAGGAAAGTATGGGGAACGGAATATTCCTCATGTATTTGTGCAAAGCACTTAAACACATTGGGGTAGATCCAGAACTACGTTTTCAATACGTTTCCTCGTGTAGCGTATTTACGCGTGCATACCTTCTATACACTCCCTTTGTCACACCCCTTGAATGTATGTATTTTGACCAAGATATACTTTCCAAACCCTACCTTAACTTTTGGCTACGTAACCAATGTGATCCGCTCACGTACGTATGGGCAACACGTATTTACGCAGCTAAGCACGCCCATACTGTACACTTTAAATACAAACCCCCGCCTACATAACGTATTTCAGACGTATTTTGGACTCACGTAAAATTGACATGCCCGTAAGTATTTACGTGACACATACGTGAATGGCCCATACGTTCACATTTACGCTACGGAGCGTATTTTTTATGATGCGCATGCGCAGTACTTACAAAAACGCGATTTTACGTCTCCGCCACGCATAAATACGCTTCCAAGCGTTATTCTGGATCTGGGCCATTGTTAGTGTAAAGATTCCCCAATGACGTAATGCCATGAGCCCACCACATGTTTTTTTCCTCCAGAGAGACTAGTTTAGGAAATTGTCGGTTATCCCACAGTGGCAAATCAGGATCCAATCCCTCCCCCTTTCATAGACCACCCACCAGACCATTCGAATTTGTCGTAAGAGAGGAACTGTACCCTTGTTACTAGAGAGCGCTAGCAAGTTTTTTATTGGAGACCAGTCCAGATTACCCCAGGACTTTAGAAAGAATTCTGTTGTAGGATCTATGCATTCCTTCACCCAGTCCAACACCTGAGTCAGTTGGGCGGCCAAATAGTACAACCTGAGATTCAAAAGAGCCAGTTCCGCATCCTCTTTATGCCGCTGCAGAACGCTCATGCGTACACAAGCTCTGCCACCTGCCCATATCAATGAGGAGATGAAGCTATGTATTTTTTAAAATAACTGATTGGAAAGGTACAGGGGAGCATGTTGTAAGGGGTAAAGAAATTTGGGTTATATGATTATTCTGACCAAGTTCACCCTGCCAGACATGGTGGGCCAGATTCAAAAAGACCACGTATACGCAATCTACATTACAGAATTACTGCGCATGCGCAGTAAAACATATCGGAAAACTCCGGCCTTCTGCATACGGCCATGTAAGAGGAAGTTTTTCCCACAACTTACTTTTATTTTTTACATAGATTATAATAGGGTCTATGTTCATTTTGATATACTCCAAGTGGCTTCAGGGTATTGGCCCTCAGCACGTTCTGGGAGGCCTACGAAACGCAAGTTATTGCGTCTCAGTCTGCCCTACAAATCAGAGAGCTTAGATTGGCAGGCATGAACTTGTGCAGTTAAGTCGGCAACATCTCTTTTAATGGGGGTGACGTTGTCTTCCAAGGTTGAGACCCGGTGCTCCACCTCACCCACCCTCTCTCACACTTTTTTCATATCATGACGAATCAGGGAAATGTCAGTTTGCACTGTTCCTATCTTGTCTCCCAGTGTCTTTTCACAGGATGTTATATCCTGTAGCACCTGCTGTAAAGTAGGAGATGTCGACTCGAAAGAAGAAGGGGGGCTATCTTCAAGTGGTTTTTGTGGTATTGCTTGTTGCGCCCCTGTGGGCTGAGAGCTGGGGGGTGCATGTCTACTAAACCGCTCCAAATTTGCTGCAGCAGCTTGACCGTACTTTCCCATGGTGGTACTAGATTGCGGTGTAGAATTCCACTTGGAGCTTTGAGGACTTAGCAGTGGGCAGGAAAAAAGCTGTAATAGTAGTTAGGGACAACTGCTGTAGTAGTAATAACGTAACTCTGTAACCCCCAATGGGGAATGCTTATACAGCCACCAGGCAGTGAGATGGGTTATCTTTAATATTCCACCAACTCAGGGCAAAAGAATTGATGAGACAGTTCATAGAAGGCAATATCAGATGTGCTTGTGATTGTGCACCTTCGTATGATCCAACAGTGCGACACCGCACAGTCATTGCCAGGCAGGCTAGTACTGTTACAGAACCAGTTCAAGGACAAAGGGCCTGATCCAGACCTACGACCGCAATCGCCCGCGAGCGTAGCGAACAATCGCCATGGCGTAAAAACTTTCACACCCATAACACTCCCATTGATTGTACCTGCTTACGCCGGCTGAACCCTACCCTAAGATTTTCCAGCGTACGTGCGAATTTTCGTACCCATACGCTGGTCGTACTGGGCTTAGCATGCCCATACTGTACAATTCAAATGGCTATCCCCGCCTCTGTGTAGTAACTTGAGCGTCCAGCCTATCGTCGTAAAAAACGCACGCCCCTTGAGCGAAAAATACGCAGAAAATTCGCTCGCTGTACGCTCATGCCCTTCGGTCGACCGGAAGTTGTCATACTGCACATGCGTAGTGCGTTTTTTTCCCCGAATTTTCGCTTACGATGGGCGTACGATCGCTTGCGGCCGTAGCTCTGGATCAGGCCCAAAGAGTTAGCAAGTGGTAGGGGACCAGGTGCAGTAGTAGTTAGGAACAAGTAGGTTTATAGTGTTGCAGCTTTATATGATTCTGCAAGTAAAAATAGACGTGCAGATGTATTCAGTTGGTACATAAGCAAACTGCAGGTGAGGCAGGGAACAATTGAGTTTGGAAAGGTGCCAAGATATAACAGCTGTAATTCAACTGTATGGGGAGCACTCAGGTACGTATGCAAGTAAGTACGCAAGTAAGTAAGCAGGTAAGTATGCAGGTGAGATGATATCTCACCTGCATAATTGCCACCTTTAGTACCTTTCGTGACAAACAAACGCCACAGCTTCAGCTGCTTCAACGCTGGGCTTCCAAGGACACCTTTTTCACACCCCAAATCTCTTTTACTGCCTCCTTTCCACCGCCATTCTCCCCTCTGTACCTCCAGTCAGCATCCCACAAGGGCAGAAGGAAGCTGTGGTCCCCTCCTCCACGGAAGCGCCAGAAACCCTGTTCGGCCACAGACCAACAGAACCCGACGTTCCAGCAGCACTCAGCTGTGACTCCGGCGGCTCCTCTGCAGGCTGGACACTCACAAGTGTTGACAGCGGTGGCCACAGTGGGTTTAAATGGATTAATGTCGGGAAAAGCAGAGGAGCTGACCGGCTGTGCGTCTCTCTACATCGGCTTCCTGGCCATGTCCCCTTGGTAGGTTCCGTTTAGCAGAAACAGGAGACAAAAGTAGACACAGCACCGAATAATACTGTTTATTGAAAACACCACAAATAAAGATCATAAAAACGGTACTCACAAAGATATTGGACACATCTATAAGATAGTGTCAAACTTGCATATATAAATTACAATATAATCTCCTTAATAGCGTGCCAGTTCTCATGTCTCCATATAGGGTATGGGTAAAATCTGGAAACACACTGGAACCGGAATTGCCGGAATGAGTCCTCCCACTGCAGCTCCACCTAGTGTTTGTAGTTTAAAATGAATCTTACATAATTTGCCTGTTAGCTGTCATTAAAGATGTACTGGTGTATACTCAGAACTGTTTGAAGCTGCAGAAAAATCAGGTTGCAGTATACATATTCTATATTTTTAGAGAAATAAAAAAAATATATGAAAAATAATTAACTATAATAATAAAAATTAATAGCTCTATCTCTATCTAGCTTAATCATATATCACTGAACGCATTGGAAAGCTGTTCCACCTGCCAAAATAAGGCTGTAACTCAATTAACCACCCGTTCCGGCACCCATAATAATTGTCTGAAGGTGTCAGGAACCTATTCAAGCTGCCGGAATGAGTGACTAATACACCTAACCACCCGTTCCGGCACCCATAATAGGTATCTGAAAGTGTCAGGAACCTGTTCCAGCTGCCGGAACGAAGGTCTAATACACCTAACCACCTGATCCGGCACCCATAATAGGTGTCTGAAGGCGTCAGGAACCTGTTCCAGCTGCCAGAACAAAGGTCTAATACACCTAACCACCTGATCCGGCACCCATAATAGGTGTCTGAAGGAGTCAGGAACCTGTTCCAGCTGCCGGAACGAGGGTCAAATGTACCTAACCACCTGTTCCATGTATATGTATATGCTTAATCAAATTTAAGAGACTGACCAATATATCACTAGAAGAGACAACAGTATACAAAAAATAATAAAGTTGATTAATTATCTCTCTCTCTCTCTCANGTGTCTGAAGGGGAACCTGTTCCAGCTGCCGGAACGAGTGTCTAATGCACCTAACCACCCTTTCCGGCACCCATAACAGGTGTCTGAAAGTGTCAGGAACCTGTTCCAGTTGCCGGAATGGAATGAA
>WWET01007271.1:12410-41001 GCA_011038615.1 Limnodynastes dumerilii
ATATATATGATATATGGTTTGCAGGGTCTGCGCCAAGGTCGGAAGAAATAAAAGTCTTTAATATTATAGAGGACTCCCAGGCGATCACAATAAATCCTTGCAGATAGGTGCATGTATTATAGGGAGACAAGAGGAGAGAGAGAGAGGCGGACCATAGTGCATTAAATTAAAAGTAACATTTTACTAATCAAATTTCAAAGTAATCTGCGTACCAAAAATATAAGTTTTAAAAGCATGGTGAAACAATGTGTGAGCAAATCCTACTATTATCCAGGTTCACCCGCAAACTGCTGCTCGCTGACACCGATCCACTCAGTGACTGCGATGTGCCAACTGTTACAGGGTGATAATAACAGGTTTTCCCATGGACAGGATGTCCTGATCTAGCTGTATGTATGGTTTATTATGACTTTCTGTATAATCAAAGTGTAATCATTGATGTCATAAGTCACGTGGTGTGATATCACAGACCAGTGAGGTAACACTGCCTGGACTCTCCTATGTGATGTCATAAGTCACGTGATGTGATGTCAAAGACCAGTGAGGTAACACTGCCTGGACTCTCCTATATGATGTCATAAGTCACGTGGTGTGATGTCACAGACCAGTGAGGTAATACTGCCTGGACTCTCATATGTGATGTCATAAGTCACGTGGTATGATGTCACAGACCAGTGAGGTAACACTGCTTGGACTCTCCTATGTGATGTCATTACTGGCAGCTGTGATATTGTAATATGTGGATTTAGGAGTAATAAGAACTGTATGGAGACAATGGTCACTTACTTCAGGTGCTGGGTCCTGCAGTCAGGATGATATAATGCAGATGTTATCTGCTGGAGACATGAATCCTTCAGAACAATGTGAGAGAGTCTGGAAAAGAAATGACAGGAGATTACATTATGTTGGTGAGAGACTCAGATCAGATAGAGGCTGGTGAGGAGCCACCAGGAACCTCTCAATGATCCCCATCATAGATCATACAGGTGTCACAGCTTTATCCTATGGGACGTTCCATTGGATGGGGGTTTGTTATTGGGGTTTCCAGAATGTTCTTACTCTGTCACCCCCAGAAAGTCACTTATCAGAGGGTGAAAAATATTCTGATGGAGGAATCTCTAAATTCATCTGTGAAAGGCTGAGTATTGATTTTCTAAAATGTCTCAATAATTATACTTCAAAATATAATAAATTAATAAATAAATGAAATTATACATTTAATCCGGGGCAGATTACAGGCTATAGGGCTTACAGGGAAATTTCCTGGTAGACCAGGGGCCTTTCAAGGCCGCCCGGCAATCACTCCTGTATTTAAAGAGAAGTAGGATATTGGCAATAATGGGTGATTGCTACTAAGATTCTGTCTGTATAGAATGTAGGTCACTAAGATGCTGTCTATATAGAATAAAGATCACTAAGATGCTGTCTGTATAGAATAGAGGTCACTAAGATGCTGTCTTTATAGAATAGAGGTCACTAAGATGCTGTCTCTATAGAATAGTGGTCACTAAGATGCTGTCTGCATAGAATAGAGGTCACTAAGCTGCTGTCTGTATAGAATAGAGGTCACTAAGATGCTGTCTATATAGAATAGAGGTCACTAAGATGCTGTCTGTATAGAATAGAGGTCACTAAGCCGCATATACGCAATCTACGTAATAAAACAATACATAGATTGCATAAAAAACTTACTACGCAGGGAGGGGGGTGTATCCTGACCTTCCATGCGACAAGAAGTGCTTCTGCTGAGCATGTGCCTCCAGCCCGCCTCAGTATTCCCCATACGTGCTTCCAGCCCCCCTCAGTATTCTCCCATATGTGCTTACAGCCCCCCCCCCCTCCGCACACCCCCCCCCTGTCAGTATTCACCCATATGTGCCTCCAGCCTCTCCTCAGTATTCTCCCATATGTGCCTCCAACAACCCTCAGTATTCCCCCATATATGCCTCCAGCCCCCCCTCAGTATTCCCCCATATGTGTTCTGTTCCTCTTTACTTCCTCCTCCGCGGCGCTCTCCATGTCACTTGCACACAGGAACCTCTGTCTCTGTGTGTGCATGCAGAGCCGACGCAGTCTTCCCGCTGTGGAGACTCCAGGCCTGATTCAGAAATCGGGAACTAACGATAGTTCCGTGCGTATATATTTAGGGTCGGATCGATTTTGCATCAACTGCGCATGCGTAGTAATAGTGCAACGCCATGTACGTTGAAGTTAAGGTCGGACTTGTGAATCGGGCAGAGACTAATGCGACCCTAAGTGCGGCGGAAATATACGGACCTAAGGATTTGCATAGAAATGGGCGGGGGGGGCATTTAGATGAGGGAAAGTGGGTGCGCTTACAGAGTTAGGGCCCTAAATATACGTAACTAATACACATAGGGTCTGAAGTGAGTGCAGCCAGTTAGGGCAAGTCTATGGAGGTGGAAATTTAGGTCCGGCCGGAGGTGGCGAGGGAAGTGACTATTTATTCTGGTGGGTGTAACCTGTTCCGACCTGCCACTTAGATGCGTATATTTGCGGCCTGATCGCTGACTGATCTCTGAATCAGGCCCTCCCTCTCTACTCTCCTGTTAACTTGAACGGCACTTTGCTTGCTAGGAGCTGCATTTCTGCACTCCCTGGAGCGCAAGACCTTGCCCCGTGGTGGACCGCACCAGGCCACTGGCCTATTGCCTGCTCTCTCCCCGGAGGAGGGCACCGGGTCCCAATGCCGGCAACTGGACTCCCAAGTCGTGTCTGTGAGAGTTAATGCTTCATCAAACTACACGTTTAGATGCTGGCTGCGGTGATCGCGAGAGATATCTGAGTCAGCTGATCATCGGACTGGTCTGGAGACTCCTCTGCAGAACATTCTACCCCCATTGGCGGTGAAGACTTAATCCAACAGAAGAGGACCCATTGATACAAGACCTGCAACTACAGCCTTCAAGTGACAGGCAGAGGTTCTCCTGGTAATCAGGGCAATACTGAGTGGTTCTGTAGGCTGACAGGGCATTGCTAATAAAAGTATAAAAATAAAAAACCTATAAAACATACACATCATTCCACAACAATAGGTGCTTGAAAACAGAGATTAAATTAAAGACAGCCTCCTGTTCCATTGGTGTACCAGGATCTCTAACTGGCCAGGAGCTCAATCTACTAAAATAAGCGGCTGTGCAATTAATATGTAAACCGAACTTGCGGCATCTCTGGGGTTCTCACCTCCATGACCATCTAAATCAAACATTTGTTTTCCTACCAACCTCTAACGCTAGCTCACTTTAAGCCAGCCTCTTAGTTTGTCCTTCATCTTACTGGGACTATTGGTCTCAATATGCCGCCAAAAAAGGCAAGACATTCACCCCTTCAGCTACCTAATCGCTTTCCGGCTCGATCTCCATCTTCACAAGTTTCTCAGCAAAAGGTTTCCAAAGGCGGGGCCTCCCCAACTTCTGTCCAGCCATCTCCACAGGCGACTTCATACACCACGGATCCAAGTGTAGATCTTAAGTCCTCTTACAATCAAGGCGATGCATCAAATGTTGATGGTGCTTCGTGCAGACATTAATTTGAATATTAAAACCTCCCTCCAGGAGATGAGAGTAGGTATCAGTGACCTTGGAGATCGCACTGATCACTTCAAAAACAAAATGAGAGAGATAGTCCAATCACATAATGGTCTGATTGATTCTCATGATAGTCTCCAAAAAGAAGTTGAGGCTCTCTGGCTAAAAATAATAACCTGGAACCGTGCCCACCAGAATAACATTAAAATTCGAAGGGTACCTGAAGCAATCACAAATAGTGAACTCCCAGAATATACTAAAGGTATTTTCCGCAAACTTCTACCCGATGCTCCAGGATTTACTAATTGACAGTTCACAGTCTCCCTAAATCCAACTTGGTCCCCCCATTACAGCCTCGTGACATTTTGATGAGAATACACTTCTTCCATACTAAAGAGAACATTCTCCAGGCTGCTAGAAACGCTGAAGATTCTGACCTTCTGAGAGATCTACAGATATTCCCTGATCTATTCACTGCAACGCTTAACCGGCGAAGAGAACTTCGTCCCATCACCACTGCTCTTCGCGCCCAAGGTATTCCTTATTGGTGGGGCTTCCCAGTCAAGATTTTGGTATGTCACTCCAATAGTCTCCATGCCATCACTTCAGTCGAGGAAGGACTGCCATTTCTCTCCGCATGGAATGTCCCAGTTCAAGTCTCCGAGTCAAAGCGTCCATCCCCGGTACAAGCTGACTGGATCCCTGTTAAAGTTTCGCAGTAAGACTTTGTGAGTGAGTTGCTTTGAGAAAAGACCAATGTCTGTTTGTTGAACCTCTAATAACTCTATATTCTTGTTGGTATAGCTATTTTGGATATATAGTAGGATCCATAATAGTACTATTTTTTGTTGTTACTTCTATGCAGCAGGTCTAATTGTTACTGCTAATGCTTTTCATTTGCAAATGGGGTTGAAGTTAGATATAGCTTTGAGGAATGGTTACTTACAAATATTTGACTATTCTGTTGTTCAATGCTTATAGCTCAATTTTTGTTGTCTTTCTCTTCTTTTAAGACTTGGGTCTAAAAAATGTGTATATTCTGTAAGTTGTTTAGGTGTTCTTTGAATACCTAGCTATGTTTGATATTAAATACTGTTTGCAATTTCCATATTCACCCTGGAGATGATCTCTTTCATTGTGGATTTGTCCCCATGATGCTCGGGGTGTCACATGGTCCTATGTGGCACCCAGTTTTTCCCTCCCTCATTTTACCCTGTTCTATGTTTCCCTTATTATTATAATACAAGCACTACTGACCTTTCCCCTCTCTATGAGGATACCTCTTAGTGTACTCATAACCTGGCTTTTTATAAATGCCATTTATAGCTTGAACACCCTAGGACAACATGGTTAAGATTATCTCCTTAATTGTTAAAGGATTGAATGCTCCATCTAAGAGGCATTTGGCTTTAGCCTTCTATGGACACACTTCACCTCCGATATTTAGCAACTACAGATACCCCAACTGCTTTAGAGCTAATGGACCCTTTAAGAGAATTGGGGTGGCAATTTTAATCCACTCCCAGGTTCAACTCCACTTGACTACTCAGACTGAGGATAAGAATGGATGGTATATTATTGTAGTGGGTACGCTTGATAGTCATCGTGTTACTATTGTCTCATTATACGCACCAAATACATGCATCAACTTCCCTTTCTCAAGAGGTTAGGAAAGGTCACCTTATAATTATGGGAGATTTTAATTTGGTGTCTGATTATCTGTTAGACAGGTTTGAAGCCGGAGACAGGAGTTGTAAAAACAAAGACCCCTCATCAGTAGCATTTACTAAACTACTCTTTGAGTTCGATCTCTTTGATGTTTGGAGAGTGTTGCACCACGGAGATAGGGCTACTCCTTCTACTCGGCCCCACATAACACCAACTCCCTCATAGAATTAGTCCTTTTTGATAAATGGGCTCTCCAACATTCCATCTCAGCAGACATCCTTACTAAAGTTTGGTCTGACCATTCCCCAATGGTTTGGACATGGGACCTTAAGAAGCACACAATGCCACCATGACCATGGAGATTTCATAGTTACATACTAGATGACTCCCCATCTAAAAAATAACTTGCTGAATCCATCTCTGATTACCTTACCCATAACTCTCCTGAACACACCCATCACACAAACCACTGGTGTGCCCTTAAGGAAGTCTTGAGAGGAGTCACTATTAAAATTGGTGCCAAAGTTTGTCGCCAAAACTCTCTCATCCACTCTGGGTTGATGATTAAATTAGCTCGCCTAGAGACAGCTCACAAGGTCCCCCTTTCCAACCAAACTAAACTGGAATTGAATGAAACTGGTAGAGAATTACTAAACTATTACTATTCCTCTGCTAATAGGGCTGGTAGAATGCTGGCTTGCAAGCTTAGAGCCCGGCACTCCACTACTCGAGTTAAACATTTAGGGCCTGATCCAGACCTATGCCCACTGTCGCTAGGATGGTGGACGTAAGTGTAAGATCGGCTGGAAAGCCGATCTGCGCATGCTCCGGGCAGATGTTGCCCGGCGTCGCTACGGCAACAACCGATCGTGGATCGAGCGTCCGTAGCAGCGCCGTAGGGACGCTGGAGGGGACGTCCCCCAGCGTCCCTACGCTCAGGTTAGGTCCACTATTCATCTTTACAAGTTTAATTAAATATAAAACAATCTGACTGAGGTGCATAAAGAAAGAATGCATTTATAATATAGTTGTGAAAGGGTCAGACCCAGGAATTTCCTTCCTTACGCCGGCTGAAGTTAGGGTAGCATTCAGCCGGCGTAAGGAAGGGGCCATACGCCCGCACAGGGGGAGTGTCGGGGAAAGTGAAGGCCGATACGCTGTGCTTTAGTAAGCACAGCGCATCGGCGCAGATCTGGATCAGGCCCTTAGTCACACCTAAAGGTATAAAAATTGCTAACCCACTCCATGTGGCAAATCATTTTGCTCACTACTACTCCCTCCTATATAATTTGAACAAAGATAAGGAGCTATTTCAACCTACACCAGAATCCATCACTTCTTTCCTGGCTGATATTAATCTACCACAAGTATCTGAGGAGGACCTACTGCTGTTGAACTCACCGTGGTCACTACACAAGGTCAAACTAGTTATTACATTCCTTCCTAAGGGGAAATCCTCTGGGAATGATGGATTTTTAAAGAGTATGTAGATCAAATAGTGCCCCTGCTGACTGACCTATTTAACACAATTTCTGATGGAGGAACATTCCCACATGAAATGCTTGCTGCACAGGTTATCACCATACCAAAACCAGATAAAGATCCTTCTGCTCCTCAAAAGAATAGTCCTATTGCTCTTTTAAATGTAGATTTAAAAATGTATGCAAAATTACTTGCAAATAGAATAGCCCCTCTTCTACCGACTCTAATTCACCCCGATCAAGTAGGATTCACATAGGACCAGCAAGCTTCAGATGCCACCAGGAGAGTCTTAGATATTGTGGAATTACTTAATGTTAAAGGCTATCAGGGGCTTCTCCTATCATTGGACGTGGAGAAGGCTTTTGACCGCATGCGTTGGGGGTATATGCAGCAGATCCTCCTCAAATTTGATTTTAAAGATCCTATACTTCACTCTATTTTGGCATTATATTTCTTCCCTAATGCTCGCATTTTTCGTAATAGTTTCCTTACTGATCCTTTCCAAATAACAAATGGCACTCGTCAGGGGTGCCCAATGTCACCATTGATCTTTGCCATGGCAATGGAACCCTTGGCAGAAAAAAAATGCGAAGCCTATCTACATTCCCAGGTTTTCAATTGGGCTCTACTATGCATAAAATTTGACTCTTTTGTTACAATCAGCCAGGAGGATTCTCACCAGGGCACGGAGTCTGTACCAGCACCAGGTCTTCGCTGGAGCCTCTGATGGTGAGGATAGTCTGGGCTGCTGGTCTGGTAGGTTGCGGCCCCCGGGAATAGCCCTCAAGGGGTACTGTAGAGAAGGTGCCTGCACTGGAACTGACTCGTAACCAGGAACCCAGACACAACAATGACTCTGCCGGAACCCTTGCACAACAAGAAAACAGTATGCATACAAGATGTTAAGCAGGAACCCAGGCATACAGGATACTGCTGGAACCCACGGACCAGATACAGAACTGAGAAGGGTAAGTATGCAGGGAAACAGCAGGAGGTGGCTACAATGTTGTAAACAGCGCACCACAGACAGAGTCCGATGGACTGACTCACGCCAGACACTACACACTGGAGATGGACACAGTGGAGATAGAAACAGAAGAGCTACACAAGGTGAGATGGAGAACACCAAGAGACCACTAGGACCCAGAGCTTGGGTCAGCAAGCTGCAGGGAAATCACACAGCGAAATACAAACTGCAGAGATGGTACACACAGCGAAATACACACTGCAGAGATGGTACAAACAGCAAAATACACACTGCAGAGATGGTACACACAGTGGTATACACACTGCAAGATGAAACATACAGTGGCACAACAGAGCTCTGAGTAGATGGAAAACTCAGAGCAGGTACAGAAAGTGAGAAATAGAAAACTCACAGCACTCAACAAGGAGGACGCTGAACTGGACAAAGGAGCCCAGCTTCCAGTGCGAGCAGCAAGCTACTCACACCGTACACTGAGAACCACAGACAGGGCAGACAACAAGACAGTGGAAGGCAAGGGTAACAGAAGGTAAACAAAATCCAAACACCAAACAAATCCAAGGCAGATGCACGAGGAGAACACACGATCAAACGCAGGCAGGACGCAGGAATACACCAGACGCTACACAAAATTTTCATGAGAGAGTTCACTAAACTTTGAGTATCCATTTGCAGGTGAAAGGAATTCCTGCTAAGATCTTCTCCTGCTGCATGTAACAGTACCCCCTCCTTGACGAAGGGTCAAAGGACCCCTCACCCTGGGTTTACTAGGAAACTTGGTATAAAACATTATTTTTATTCTTTAAGCACGCACATCCCTAGCAGGGACGCAGGACCGCTCCTCTGGACCATAACCCTTCCAATCTATCAAATAATGAAGTTGGCCTTGCACTTGGAGTCCAGAATGTCTTCCACAATATATTCTTCATGATCATCAATGACCACAGGAGCCGGTTTGGTGGGTGAGACCACCCCAAATCTTCTGGATGTGTGAACTGGTTTTAGGAGCGATAGGTGTTAGGAATTCTTACATTTTTTGGAAGCTGAAGTCGGAACGCCACAGGGTTTATTTTCTTGATGATCTTGAATGGACCAATAAAGCGAGGTCCTAGCTTGGCTGAAAGTTGTCTGATTCTGATGTTTTTAGTAGATAGCCATACTTTGTCCCCCACCTTAAAGTTTACCGGTTTCCTGTGCTTGTCCTCTCTGTTCTTCATACGAAATGCTGTAGCCTGCAAAGCCTTGTTGACCTTGTTCCAAATGGTCCTTAGTCTGCTGGTAGCTGCTCGTGATTCCTGCTCACATCCTGGAATGAATAGAGAATTAGCTCTGGGATGGAAACCCTGGAGGCAGAAGAATGGAGAGGTCTTGGTGGATGAATGACAGGAATTATTGTATGCGAATTCTGCCCAAGAAAGGTTGTCTGCCCAGTTATCTTGTAGCTTGGATGTGTAGAGACTTAAGAACTGTTCCAAGGACTGATTTACTCTTTCTGTCTGGCCGTTACTCTGTGGGTGGTAACCGGATGATAGACTAATTTGAATGTTTTAACCCTTGCAGAAGGTTTTCCAGAACTTAGCAACAAACTGAGGTCCTCGGTCAGACACAATGGGCCAGATCCAGAACAACGCTTGTGAGCGAATATACGTGTGGCGGAGACGTAAAATCGCCTTTTGGTAAGTACTGCGCATGCGCAGCATAGAAAATACGCTCAGTAACGTAGCGTAATTGTGAACGTATGGGCCATTCACGTATGTGTCACGTAAATATTTACGTGTGGGCGTGCCAATTTTACGTGAATCCAAAATACGTCTGAAATACGTTAAGTAGGCGGGGGTTTGTATTTAAAGTGTACAGTATGGGCGTGCTTAGCTGCGTAAATACGTGTTGCCCATACGTACGTGTGCGGATCACTGCGGTTACGTTGCCAAAAGTTAAGGTAGGGTTTGAAAAGTGTATCTTGACAAAATACGTACATTCAAGTGGTGTGCCAAGGGGAGTGTATAGAAGGTACGCACGCGTAAATACGCTATGCGAGTAAACGTACGGCAAACGTAGTTCTGGATCTACCCCAATATCCGTAGGAAGGCCATGAAGTCTTACGATGTGCTTTGAGAACAGAGAGGACAAGGCTTGGGCATTGGGCAAAGTTCTTAGGGGGACAAAGTGTGCCATTTTGGAAAAGTGATCTACTACTACCCATACATTGGTAAACCATCAGATTCCGAAAGGTCCGTGATAAAGTTCATGGATAAATGGGTCCAAGGGTGCCTAGGGACTTGGAGAGGGAGGAGCGGACCGGAGGGAGCGGAGCAATCGGTTTTATTTCTGGCACAAGTTTCACAGACCTTAATATACTCTTTAGTGTCCTTGGCAAGAGTGGTCCACCAAACTGTACGTGACAATAATTCAATAGTTTTCTGCGTCCCTAAATGTCCTGAAGTCTTGGATACATGGTGTTCAGATAGCACCACCTTTCTGAGAATCTCTGGGACAAACAGACGGTGGTTGGGCTTTCCTGCAGGACTGGATCCCTGTGCCTTAAGAATCTGTGAATACAAATCTTAAGTAAGACCCAGAAGAATGGCTTGAGATGGGATCACAGGTTGAGGAGGAGTAGCGGGCTTCTGAATAGGAAGGATCGAGATAGAGCATCTGCTCTCTTGTTCAGAGATCCAGGTCTGTAGGTAATGACAAATTTGAATCTGGTAAAAAAGAGTGCCCATCTGGCTTGATGAGGATTAAGTCTTTTGGCAGCTTCAATATAAGAAAGGTTCTTATGGTCAGTGAACATGGTGATGGTGTGTTCTGATCCTTCCAACCAGTGCCTCCACTCCTCAAAGGCTAGCTTGATAGCCAAGAGTTCACGATTGCCCACATTGTAGTTCCGTTCTGCTGAGGAAAACTTTTTGGAGAAAAAGGACCAGGGATGTAGCTTGGAATCTTTTGGGCATTTTTGAAAGAGTACTACCCCTACTCCGACATCTGAGGCATCTACCTCCACCACAAAAGGTGGGGCCGGATTTGGGTGACGGAGGATAGGCGCAGAAATGAAAGCCTCCTTGAGATTCTGAAATGCTGTCTTGGCTCTGGGGGACCAATTTCCAGGATCTGCCCCTTTCTTGGTCAGGTCAGATATAGGGGTAATGATGAAGGAAAAGTTCTTGATGAACCGGCGGTAATAATTGGAGAATCCCTGGAAGCGTTGTACCGCCTTTAAGTTTTTGGGCTGTACCCACTCTACTACAGCCTTGACTTTGTTGGGATCCATGGAGATCCATGGATCCATGGAGAATCCCTGCGGGGAGATGACATACCCCAGGATGGTGACCTGCTGGACCTCGAACTCACATTTTTCCAGCTTGGCAAAGAGGTGATTTTCCCGCAACTTCCTGAGGACTTGGCATACATGATTACGGTGAACCTCCAAAGATGGTGAGAAGATGAGGATGTCATCAAGGTAGACAACGATGAACTTCCCCAGGAAGTCATCATTGATTAGGTCCTGGAAGACCGCATGACAAGATATGAATGTCATGACAAGATATTCATAATAGGCCTGATTCAGAGATCCACCGGCGATTGGGCCGCAAATATACGCATCTAAGTGCAGGTCGGAACAGGTTACACCCACCAGAATAAACAGTCAATCCACTCGCAACCTCCGGCCGGACCTAAACTTCCACCTCCATAGAATTGCCCTAACTGGCCGCACTCACTTCCGACCCTATGTGTATTAGTTGCGTATATTTAGGGCCCTAACTCTGTAAGCGTGCCCACTTTCCCTCATCTAAATGCCTCCCCACGCCCATTTCTATGCAAATCCTTAGGTCCGTATATTTCCGCCGCACTTAGGGTTGCATTAGTCTCCACCCGATTCACAAGTCCAACCTTAAGGCATTTCCGACCTTAACTTCAACTTACATGGTGTTGCAATATTACTACGCCTGCACAGTTGATGCAAAATCGATCCTACCCTAAATATACACACGGAACTATCGTTAGTTTCAGATCTCTGAATCAGACCCAATGTCCTGAGTGAGTGTTAAATGCGGTCTTCCACTCGTCACCTTCCCGGATTCAGATCAAGTTATATGCCCCCCGCAGGTCAATCTTGGTGTAGACTTAGGCTTCTTTAAGCTGGTCGAATAGATCAGTAATCAGTGAGAGTGGGTACGAGTTCCTAATGGTAATGGAGTAGAGTCCCCGGTAATCAAAGCAGGGCCGGAGGGAACCGTTTTTCTTGCCCACAAAGAAGAATCCGGCACCTACTGGGGATTTAGACGGCCTGATGAAGCCTTTTTTTAAGTTCTCCTCAATATATTCATTCATGGCATCAGTCTCTGGTTTGGATAAGGTGAACAGCCTGCCCTTGGGCAGTCTTGAATCAGGGATTAAATCGATAGCGCAATCATATGGCCTGTGCGGTGGAAGATGATCCGCGCTTATCTTAGAAAATACATAACTGAATTCAGCGTAATGTTCAGGTAGGCCGTCCAGGACTAGGGTTATGCTCCTAATGGGAACTGTCATGAAGAGGAGCACTGAGGACCCCAGCGTACAATGTCGCCCTTGTCCCAGTCTATGACTGGGTTATGTCTCTGGAGCCACGGGTGACCGAGAATGATCCCAACGGATGGAGAGGATATTATCAGGAACTCCAACTGTTCAGAGTGGCATAAGCCCACGGAAATCTGTATAGGAGCTGTGCGCTTCAGGATCCGACCATACGTCAAAGGTTTCCCATCTAGACCACAAGCAGTCACAGGGATGTCCAGGGATAGAGCGGAGACCCCCAGATGGTATACAAGATCAAAGTCCATGAAATTACCCGCGGCACCACTATCTACAAAGGCAGAAAGATGGACTTTAGCACTCGGGGTGACAGGAACAATCAATGAATTGGTGGAAGAGAACCCCAACCGGACCTCTTCCTGATCCGGCTGGGTTAGGCATTTTCCGATGGGGATACTTTCCTGGGGCAATTGTTTGCCCTATGGGCCTTACCACCGCAGTACAGACATAGGCTCAAAGTTCTCCGACGGAGATTCTCCTACTGGCTGATACGGTAGGACCCAAGATGCATTGGTTCATCTTCAGGCTGGGTACCTGGGTGTGCAAAGGCAAGTTCGGAGCCCAAGGCTGAACCACGTTCCGCCAGCCGCTTCCTGAGACATCTATTTAGGTTGATGGCCAAACGCATAAGGACCTCCAAACTCTCAGCTACAGGATATTGCACCAAGGCATCTTTGACAGACTCTGTGAGGCCTAGACGGAACTGACAACGGAGAGCAGGATAGTTCCATTTACAGTCTATGGCCCATCGGCGGAATTCGGCGGAGTATTCTTCTGCGGTGCGGCGACCTTGGTGTAGGGCCCGTAGTTTGGACTCTGCAGTGGCGGCCCTGTCTGTGTATCGTATAGTAACCCCAGGGCTTTGAAGAAAGCGTCCACTGTTTGCCATGCTGGGTCATCTTGGGGAAGACAGAAAGCCCAGGCCTGGAGGTCCCCTTGCAGAAGCGTGATGATGAATCCAACACGTTGGTACTCGGACCTGGATGCATTAGGGCGTAGCTGGAAGTATAGTTGACAGCTTTCTTGGAAGGTTCGGAACGGACACCGATCCCCAGAGAAGCGGTCAGGCAGATGAACCTTTACATCAGTAGTGATTGGTGCAGGAATAGCTGGAACATTTACAGCATGGGGTGAGCAGCCTTTTATTTAAATGATGACGTCAGAGGCCAGAGTGTAACTGACATCATCATTTAAATAAAAGGCTGCCCCCTAGCGACCGAATGGTCATTAGGAGCAGAAAGAAGATGAAGGAGGAGACAGTCCCCGGCGAGTCAAGAACAGAAGAGGTAGAGGACCCGGACCAGAAGATCAGGGATCCCACTGCAAGCAAGCCGACGCCAGACTCCAATCAACATAAGAAGATTCTACACTTCAAGCAAGTCTTCCCAAGAAAGATGACAGCAAACGGTGAGTGAAAAAATATTTAATTTTTTTTTTTAATCACCACACACTACATCGCAACACAGTTAGTATAGGACATGGGACCACCGGAGGTAAGTGTACACATTAGGGGGTAATATTAGTCAGGGAAAAGGTTTATTTTAACATGGACACATTGTAATGTATATCAGTATGTTTTGTGTACGTTGTCTTTTTTTTTTTAATACACGCAGCACACAGCGCAGCATGGTTAGAAGCCTTACCATGCTGACGCTAATAGAACTACAAGGCTAAGCAATCCCGAGCCTTGTAGTTCTATCAGCACAGCATGGCTAAGGCTTTCAAGCATGCTGCACTTGTTTTTTTTATTTAAACACCCGTGAGTTGCCATGATTTTTTCAAGGACAAATCGCAGTGCTTCTCTATAGAAAAGCACCGCAATTTACCCCTTGCAAAATCAACGCAACTAGTGGGTGTTTAAAAAGTTCACAGGCAATTCGCAGCTTAGTGAATTCTGCAAATCAAGCGAGACGCTGCCAATTGAATTTGCAGCCAAAATTCGCCCTTAGTAAATATACCCCTTGGTCCACTACCAGCAGGCATGTATATTGTTGCAGCTTAGAGATTGGTCCCTGACTAGAGAATCAAAGATGTGGGTGGACCTGGAACACTTGGTTAATTCATTTTACCCATTAGCAGACCTCCTGTGGACGCCTCACCCATTAAGACCCACAGGCACCCCTCCCCTCCTCAGTATTTCTAAAGGCCTCAAAGTCTGGGATAATTGCGTGGTGGCTAACCGCTTGTTTGCCTCTCATCTAGTAATTTGACTTTAGCAGCATTGGCTAAAATTATCCCTAATACTAGCTTTAAATTGTGGAATAAGCGAGGTCACTTTTACATATCTCCCATTCTCATGGGCCCTTTTCCCCGGCTACAATCAGAGTTTGGTCTTCTTCACTCCGAACATTTCAGATATCTACAATTGTCCCACTGGTGGAATACTATAAATCGTAGAGGAGACCCTATTTCACTTCTTCCTGAAGCATATCTCTCTAAGCTGACAAAACCCTCGGGCAAAAGAGATATAACGTTCTGGTACAATACCATGACTCACTATCCCCCTTTTCCTAAACTTGGCATGGGATCACAACCTGAAAATTTCTATTTCAGACTCCGAATGGGAGCACATTTTTACTCTGACTTTTCAAACTTCTAAATGTATAGACCACTCTGAAAGACAGCTTAAATTTCTACATCGCCTATACTATACCCCTGATCGCCTCCATAAAATATGGCCAAACCAATCAAAACTCTGCTGGCGGCTATGTGGCGAGGTGGGAGACATATACAATATTTTCTGGAGAGAAGTAGCTGCATTAATTTCAGATATCTGTGGGCTTCATTTTGCTCTCTCTCCAGAAAT
This sequence comes from Limnodynastes dumerilii, assembly GCA_011038615.1. Classification (NCBI taxonomy): domain Eukaryota; kingdom Metazoa; phylum Chordata; class Amphibia; order Anura; family Limnodynastidae; genus Limnodynastes; species Limnodynastes dumerilii. Next base: position 27,475 of record WWET01007271.1, read on the forward strand.
TGTTCTATTACACTGCTATCCTAAAAACATCACATCTGACTGCCAATATGAGATTGGTCACATCCTTCTGGCAGCAAAAACATAGGACAACTCTGGAATTCCCATCCATACTCAAACTCATAGCCAAGGTTTCGTTTTGCCACAATATGGAGACCCAGGGAGTCCTATACTTCTCCAAAGATACATCCCCTTAAATGTTATTCTTCAAATGTGCCAAATTTATCTCTAGGAACACCCTCCACCACTCTAACTCCCTCTAAACTAATGGTGAGTCCCCGGAGTGTGTAGACTCTGATTGTACAAACTAAACAATTTGTTTGGTTAAAGTAAACCTACTCAAAGTTTCTAGCTCTCCCCTGTCCTTGGGAAGAATTCTTCCTCCCTCCTCCTCTCCCTTTTTTATTTCCTCTTTGTTATTTTGCAGTTTCTTTCTCCTACCACCTCTAGAGTCATACATAGCGTGTTTAAATAAAAACAGTTACCTGATCCATTTGTTGTGATAATGTGTACATGCTTTGTGTATTTGAACCAGACTGCTGTGAATATCTTGATTTATGTATTCCCCTCCCCCTTTTTCCTTTCTGTATCCCCCTTTGTATTTTTTGGGAAAATGTAATATAAAAATGTAATGGTTAAAAAAAAAAAATACTACGCATGCGTAGTAGCTAGTATCAGGAAATGAAGAACGTATATGGAACAAGTATGGGATTTTGAATCTGGCTTGCTCTCTGTATAGAATAGAGGTCACTAAGATGCTGTCTGTATAAAATAGAGGTCACTAAGATGCTGTCTGTATAAAAAAGATGCTGTCTGTATAAAATAGAGGTCACTAAGATGCTGTCTGTATAAAATAGAGTTCACTAAGATGCTGTCTGTATAGAATAGAGGTCACTAAGATTCTGTCTCTACAGAATAGAGGTCACTAAGATGCTGTCTGTATAGAATGGAGGTCACTAAGATGCTGTCTGTATAGAATAGAGGTCATTAAGATGCTGTCTGTATAGAATAGAGGTCACTAAGATACTGTCTCTATAGAATAGAGATCACTAAGATGCTGTCTGTATAGAATGGAGGTCCCTAAGATGCTGTCTGTATAGAATAGAGGTCACTAAGATGCTGTCTGTATAGAATGGAGGTCACTAAAATGCTGTCTATATAGAATAGAGGTCACTAAGATGCTGTCTATATAGAATAGAGGTCACTAAGATGCTGTCTACATAGAATAGAGGTCACTAAGATGCTGTCTGTATACAATAGAGGTCACTAAGATGCTGTCTATATAGAATAGAGGTCATTAAGATGCTGTCTATATAGAATAGAGGTCACTAAGATTCATTCTATATAAAATATAGGTCACTAAGATGCTGTCTATATAGAATAGAGGTCATTAAGATGCTGTCTGTATAGAATAGAGGTCACTAAGATGCTGTCTGTATAGAATGGAGGTCACTAAGTTGCTGTCTGTATAGAATGGAGATCACTAAGATGCTGTCTGTATTCTGTCTGTGTGGAATGGAGGTTACTAATATGCTGTCTGTATTGTATAGAGGTTTTTTTTTCTGATATAATCCCGCTTTGATTTTTTGTAGCTCCACCTACAGTTCATCATGACCTCATATGGCCTCTTGCAGATGCTTTTCTAGGGCCAGTTTAAGTCCCCAATCCGGCTCTGTATATAATGTATGTGGCAGGATGTTATCCCATCTGGGGCCCCAACGTTGTTAAATACAATTTATGATGACTTTCCTGAACCATGGATCCTGATGTTTATCTTGCTGACATATTGAAAAGTTGTAGTGATAAAAAACACTGTTTGTATGTTAAAAACTACTTTATTTTTAAATGTGGCCAGGTATATGTTATTATGAAAATGTACAGTTTTGCTGTTATATTTAGTATTGTTTCCAGTCCTATGTGTCCAGCCTCAGTTTCAGAGTAGTAAGAGTTCATCTCAGAGGAGAGTGGAAGTGTATGGGCAGTTGTACCTGTTGTTTTAAGTTCAGTGTCTGATGACTGATCTCTGGTCTAGAGGAGAGAGAGGAGGAGAGGGGTGTCTGCAGTCTGAGGGGGTGTCTGATCTCTAGTCTAGAGGAGAGAGAGGAGGAGAGGGGGGTCTGCAGTCTGAGGGGGTGAATGATCTCTGGTCTAGAGGAGAGAGAGGAGGAGAGGGGTGTCTGCAGTCTGAGGGGGTGAATGATCTCTGGTCTAGAGGAGAGAGAGAAGGAGAGGGGTGTCTGCAGTCTGAGGGGGTGAATGATCTCTGGTCTAGAGGAGAGAGAGAAGGAGAGGGGTGTCTGCAGTCTGAGGGGGTGAATGATCTCTGGTCTAGAGGAGAGAGAGAAGGAGAGGGGTGTCTGCAGTCTGAGGGGGTGTCTGATCTCTAGTCTAGAGGAGAGAGAGGAGGAGAGGGGTGTCTGCAGTCTGAGGGGGTGAATGATCTCTGGTCTAGAGGAGAGAGAGAAGGAGAGGGGTGTCTGCAGTCTGAGGGGGTGAATGATCTCTGGTCTAGAGGAGAGAGAGAAGGAGAGGGGTGTCTGCAGTCTGAGGGGGTGAATGATCTCTGGTCTAGAGGAGAGAGAGAAGGAGAGGGGTGTCTGCAGTCTGAGGGGGTGAATGATCTCTGGTCTAGAGGAGAGAGAGAAGGAGAGGGGTGTCTGCAGTCTGAGGGGGTGTCTGATCTCTAGTCTAGAGGAGAGAGAGGAGGAGAGGGGTGTCTGCAGTCTGAGGGGGTGAATGATCTCTGGTCTAGAGGAGAGAGAGAAGGAGAGGGGTGTCTGCAGTCTGAGGGGGTGAATGATCTCTGGTCTAGAGGAGAGAGAGAAGGAGAGGGGTGTCTGCAGTCTGAGGGGGTGAATGATCTCTGGTCTAGAGGAGAGAGAGAAGGAGAGGGGTGTCTGCAGTCTGAGGGGGTGAATGATCTCTGGTCTAGAGGAGAGAGAGAAGGAGAGGGGTGTCTGCAGTCTGAGGGGGTGTCTGATCTCTAGTCTAGAGGAGAGAGAGGAGGAGAGGGGTGTCTGCAGTCTGAGGGGGTGAATGATCTCTGGTCTAGAGGAGAGAGAGAAGGAGAGGGGTGTCTGCAGTCTGAGGGGGTGAATGATCTCTGGTCTAGAGGAGAGAGAGAAGGAGAGGGGTGTCTGCAGTCTGAGGGGGTGAATGATCTCTGGTCTAGAGGAGAGAGAGAAGGAGAGGGGTGTCTGCAGTCTGAGGGGGTGAATGATCTCTGGTCTAGAGGAGAGAGAGAAGGAGAGGGGTGTCTGCAGTCTGAGGGGGTGTCTGATCTCTAGTCTAGAGGAGAGAGAGGAGGAGAGGGGTGTCTGCAGTCTGAGGGGGTGAATGATCTCTGGTCTAGAGGAGAGAGAGAAGGAGAGGGGTGTCTGCAGTCTGAGGGGGTGAATGATCTCTGGTCTAGAGGAGAGAGAGAAGGAGAGGGGTGTCTGCAGTCTGAGGGGGTGAATGATCTCTGGTCTAGAGGAGAGAGAGAAGGAGAGGGGTGTCTGCAGTCTGAGGGGGTGAATGATCTCTGGTCTAGAGGAGAGAGAGAAGGAGAGGGGTGTCTGCAGTCTGAGGGGGTGTCTGATCTCTAGTCTAGAGGAGAGAGAGGAGGAGAGGGGTGTCTGCAGTCTGAGGGGGTGAATGATCTCTGGTCTAGAGGAGAGAGAGAAGGAGAGGGGTGTCTGCAGTCTGAGGGGGTGAATGATCTCTGGTCTAGAGGAGAGAGAGAAGGAGAGGGGTGTCTGCAGTCTGAGGGGGTGAATGATCTCTGGTCTAGAGGAGAGAGAGAAGGAGAGGGGTGTCTGCAGTCTGAGGGGGTGAATGATCTCTGGTCTAGAGGAGAGAGAGAAGGAGAGGGGTGTCTGCAGTCTGAGGGGGTGTCTGATCTCTAGTCTAGAGGAGAGAGAGGAGGAGAGGGGTGTCTGCAGTCTGAGGGGGTGAATGATCTCTGGTCTAGAGGAGAGAGAGAAGGAGAGGGGTGTCTGCAGTCTGAGGGGGTGAATGATCTCTGGTCTAGAGGAGAGAGAGAAGGAGAGGGGTGTCTGCAGTCTGAGGGGGTGAATGATCTCTGGTCTAGAGGAGAGAGAGAAGGAGAGGGGTGTCTGCAGTCTGAGGGGGTGAATGATCTCTGGTCTAGAGGAGAGAGAGAAGGAGAGGGGTGTCTGCAGTCTGAGGGGGTGTCTGATCTCTAGTCTAGAGGAGAGAGAGGAGGAGAGGGGTGTCTGCAGTCTGAGGGGGTGAATGATCTCTGGTCTAGAGGAGAGAGAGAAGGAGAGGGGTGTCTGCAGTCTGAGGGGGTGAATGATCTCTGGTCTAGAGGAGAGAGAGAAGGAGAGGGGTGTCTGCAGTCTGAGGGGGTGAATGATCTCTGGTCTAGAGGAGAGAGAGAAGGAGAGGGGTGTCTGCAGTCTGAGGGGGTGAATGATCTCTGGTCTAGAGGAGAGAGAGAAGGAGAGGGGTGTCTGCAGTCTGAGGGGGTGTCTGATCTCTAGTCTAGAGGAGAGAGAGGAGGAGAGGGGTGTCTGCAGTCTGAGGGGGTGAATGATCTCTGGTCTAGAGGAGAGAGAGAAGGAGAGGGGTGTCTGCAGTCTGAGGGGGTGAATGATCTCTGGTCTAGAGGAGAGAGAGAAGGAGAGGGGTGTCTGCAGTCTGAGGGGGTGAATGATCTCTGGTCTAGAGGAGAGAGAGAAGGAGAGGGGTGTCTGCAGTCTGAGGGGGTGAATGATCTCTGGTCTAGAGGAGAGAGAGAAGGAGAGGGGTGTCTGCAGTCTGAGGGGGTGTCTGATCTCTAGTCTAGAGGAGAGAGAGGAGGAGAGGGGTGTCTGCAGTCTGAGGGGGTGAATGATCTCTGGTCTAGAGGAGAGAGAGAAGGAGAGGGGTGTCTGCAGTCTGAGGGGGTGAATGATCTCTGGTCTAGAGGAGAGAGAGAAGGAGAGGGGTGTCTGCAGTCTGAGGGGGTGAATGATCTCTGGTCTAGAGGAGAGAGAGAAGGAGAGGGGTGTCTGCAGTCTGAGGGGGTGAATGATCTCTGGTCTAGAGGAGAGAGAGAAGGAGAGGGGTGTCTGCAGTCTGAGGGGGTGTCTGATCTCTAGTCTAGAGGAGAGAGAGGAGGAGAGGGGTGTCTGCAGTCTGAGGGGGTGAATGATCTCTGGTCTAGAGGAGAGAGAGAAGGAGAGGGGTGTCTGCAGTCTGAGGGGGTGAATGATCTCTGGTCTAGAGGAGAGAGAGAAGGAGAGGGGTGTCTGCAGTCTGAGGGGGTGAATGATCTCTGGTCTAGAGGAGAGAGAGAAGGAGAGGGGTGTCTGCAGTCTGAGGGGGTGAATGATCTCTGGTCTAGAGGAGAGAGAGAAGGAGAGGGGTGTCTGCAGTCTGAGGGGGTGTCTGATCTCTAGTCTAGAGGAGAGAGAGGAGGAGAGGGGTGTCTGCAGTCTGAGGGGGTGAATGATCTCTGGTCTAGAGGAGAGAGAGAAGGAGAGGGGTGTCTGCAGTCTGAGGGGGTGAATGATCTCTGGTCTAGAGGAGAGAGAGAAGGGACGCTGCCGGAGTCCGGACCAGTGAGAGGGAAGCGGGACCGCATGGCTAATTTGCATGCGGTCCGCTCACGTGACGGCAGCGGGAGGCGAGGTGCGCAGGCGGCTACGTACTGGCGCTGGAGTGACGCCGCGGCCTCTAACATTAACAGGATTGGGTGAAGAAACAGGGACAGAGTTGGAGATGTGAATCCCACAGAAGCTGCCAAGCAGAGGGTGAGAAACCAGACAGGGCTGACACAGGGGCACTGCCAGCCTGTCATGGGAAGTCACTGCTGGCTACATTTCCCCCTCAGTAGTCTGAAGGATTCATGTCTATCCCCTGTGAACTGTCCTGGTGAAAATCACTGTTTTTGTGCTGAATAAAACAGTGTTGTATCTTTTGGAGTTTCCTGTGTCTACCTTTGTGATTCCGAACCCCAGGACTAATAACCAAGTATACTGACACCCGTGACAATGTAATATATGTGTTTCCTGTAAACTGCATGTACACTGGCTCACACATGAAGACAATGGCAGAGGCTGGATGCTGGCAGACGGGGGCAGTAACATTAGGAGAGATGATTTTACTGCTGCAATGACTACAATTATATATAACAAAATGACAAAAAAGAAGCCAATCCCCACATCTTTCCCTCAATCACCTCCACTCCCCTATTATACCCCATCTGTTACATACAGAAGTCTTCTTTCTTCTACCAAATGTGTAAAATGATCTTCTCTGTCTCACAGTCACTGATTATAGGAGACAATAATTGTTTATTGGGTCACATGACTCTATGATGTTACTTTCTGCATTATTTTATTCCTTATTAATGTCTTTTGTGTAATTATTAGTTCTAAGTATTATGGGGTAGATCCAGAACTACGTTTGCCGTACGTTTATTCGCAGAGCGTATTTTCGTGCGCGTAAGTTCGTTACACTCCCCTCAGCACACCCCTTGCATGGACGTATTTTGTCAAGATACGCTTTCCAAACCCTACCTTAACTTTTTCACACGTAACCGCAGTCATCCGCACATGTACGTATGGGCTGAACGAATTTACGCAGCTAAGCACGCCCATACTGTACACTTTAAATACCACCCCGTCTACTTCACGTATTTCAGACGTAATATGGAGTAACATAAATTTGGCACGCCCATACGTAAGTATTTACGTGACACATACGTGAATGGCCCATATGTTCACAATTACGCTACATGAATGTGCGTATTTTCTATGGTGCGCATGCGCACAAAACAGCGATTTTACGTCTCTGCCACTCGTAAATTCGCTCCGAGGCGTAGTTCTGGATCAGGCCCTATGTAAATAAAATAGTGTAATAGTATAAATACATGGAAGACATTTTGTGCTGTAAATAAGTTATCAGAACAACATTAAAGGACTTTAATCACTGGATATAATGTGAAATCTTACTTGATGGTCTTGATAGTGTGTAGAGCTGGTGCCAGTCTCTTCCACCCCTCGCTCTGGATATTACACTCCTGTATACAAAGTGATTCTGTCTCTCTGCAACACTGAAGGACAAAACCCAATGCTGTGCAGTCCAGTGGGGAGAGATGGCGGAATCTTTCCAGTGAAAAATTTCTGTTTGTCCCCAAGCTTTGTACCACTAGAATCCTATTCTGGGACTCATAGAGATAGACAAATATATTCAGATGTTTCTTTATATCAATATTTCCATTATTATGAACGTCAGCAAGAGATTTCTGGAGCCAACCAGTGACATCTGTCAGAGCTCTGATGGAAAAGTCTCCTAAATGTTTCAATAGTGATCTGCTAGAACTGTCCAAGAAACCACAGAGAAAGCGGAGAAACATTTCCCCTCGTCCATCTGTATATAATTTATTGTTATCCAGTGACCTCTGCAGCTTCTCAGGAGAATAGTCAATATAATGGACCAGAGCAGCCAAGAACTCCTGGACAGTGAGATGTAAGAAGGAGAAGGTCACGTTAGGATGTTGACCAGATAATATCATGAAACTTGACGTGAGATGTGGGGAACTGTCTATATTGAATGATCCCAGATCACGTTCATCAAATACAATGAGATTATTCATTACTCCATGTTCTGCCATCCACCCCATAGATGTCATCAGTTCCCGAGCACGACTGTTATCCTGGCTGTGATTGGACAGAATGTTGGTGACAAATGTCACAAAGAGTTGTGTCACGGTTTTGGGCAATGATGACATCAGTTGATCAGTGTTTGCTGGTTGGGTCTTGAAGCACATTGATAACACTGTACAGATAATCCAGCAGTATGATGGGATATAACAGAAAGTGTATAATGTGTCATTCTCCCTCACATGCTGAATCGCCTTCTCTGACAAGTCTTTATTCAGGAAGAATCTATCAAAGTACATCTGTATTTCCCTAGGAGAGAATCCCATGATCTCAGACACTCGATGAAACATTCCTGTATCAACTGATGCCAGTTTAGTTGGGCGACTGGTCAATAACACAAAGCAGCCCCTGAGAAGAGACTGACGCAACAAACTAACCACAATCACTCCAGCGTTTTCTCTCTGTTTTACATTGTAACACAACTGACTGGATGTGAAATCCATTTGGTGATTACTCTCATCTAAACTATCAAATATAAAGAGCAATTTCTTTGGATCCTGTAAGATGTTTTCCAGCTGACTCTGGAGATGTGGATATTCCAGGAGGATCATTGTCTCCAAACTGATCTCACTGAATCTGTGGAGATCCCGGAACTTGAAGAAGAAGACAAAAGCAAATCTCTGGTAGAGTTTCCCAGTCACCCAGTCATAGACAAACTGCTGCATCATTGTGGTCTTCCCCACCCCCGGGACTCCGCTCACCATCACCACACGGGGCTCACATTGTTTCTGGCAGGACCATCGGAACAGCTTGTTACTGGTTATATTTTCCAGCATAAGTCTTTCCTTCTTCATTATATCCTCATGTCTCTTCCCAGTCTCTATCAGCTCATGCTGGGAACGTTGTCTGAAATCATCACCGGAGACAACGATCATGTTCACATAACGCTCAGAGATGTAGAAACTCTGCTGTCCCTGTGTAGATCCCGGGGGTCTGTGCTCCACTAGATGCTGAGTATTCTCCAGAAGATGTCTCTTGTGCTGCTCCTGAATGTCTGAAATGGAGACAAAGTGGAATAAAAATCCTCAAATAAAACAACAATAAAGATGGATTTATACTTTTCTTCATCCAAATTTCACTCTCACTTTATTGTTATGATATTTCTAAACTATCCTGAAATGTTTTGGGTTTTGAATTTCTCTAAAAATAGTATAAAAAAAACAAAAAATAGTTGTTGTTTTTCTCCTTACAATAATACTTTATCCTTTATTTACAGTCTAACTTCAAATGACCTCTTCACAAATGTCATTATGCTCCGATATAGGCAGAAGGCTGACACCAGACACGTGATACATTGGACCTTTGTGATGTGTTTGGTTTATTTAAACCCCCACAGATGAAATTTTTTTTTTTTTGGTGCTTATTTGACTGTAGAAGAGATTTGATGGGATTTTTGTAATATTGGTGTCATGAGCTGGACCTCACCTTGGGCCGTATGCAGAGCTCCGAGCTGTTTTAAAGACTGCTTATACGTAATCTACGTTGCAACATGAAACGTAGATTGCGTTACAAAATGACTGCGCATGCGCAGTAGTACGAATCGGTAGACTCTGGGCGCATATGCAATGCACTCGGAGCTCTGCAAAGGGCCCCTGATTACCAATAAGCTGCCATATTATCGGGAAGTTTTTGGTTCTCCTTTACACAAATCTAACAAAGTTCCTTTATCAGAATTATCCTGGACTCAGAATGATTCTCCTGTTACCTTTAAGTAGTATTTATTAACCAAGCTGCTCTGACACGTGAATCCGTAAGAACACAGAGACATGAACTTATGCATTGATATTTAATATAAGAATTGCAATGATTATTTACATATAGAATTACCATAGTTACATACAACATGCAAAACAGTTTCTTATGAATGAAAAAGGGGAAAACAGAAAGATTAAGCAAAGATCTTCCTGGCCTGGGAATAGTAGAATAGTTATATGGATCACCTCCTTGGTTAAAAGATCCCATGAAGTGAACAATTTCTCTATCTGGGGCTTCACATTCAAATGTCTCACTCCAACAGCCTCACCTTTGTGAAAAGTGACAGGTCTGCTCTGGCCAAACTCTCCCTCACAGCTCTGGCTATTATGATGCTATTTACCACAGGTAAGTGATAGTCACATTCCAGCCAGGGCAATGACACAAAACAGATCCAGGCCAAATAAAGGTCACTTCATATTCTGATATTATTTTATAGACAAGGAGCTGGATCCAGACTTAAGAAGGAACTTGAAAATATAAGAGGAAAGTTACTCTCGGGCAAAACCATGGTGATTTCAGGGGGAGTCACGTTAATTGTATTCTTGGCATGCAGGGATATATATTTCAATTGCTTACTACACACAGATACTGACCAGCTTTACTATCACACTGTTATTTATCACCTCTCATCTCTAATACAATTATATTATTATATTATTACACAGATACTGACCAGCTTTACTATCACACTGTTATTTAGACTTGGGATAGGAAACATCACCTTTCAGCTCTAATACTGTTTGTACCAGATGAAATATGACTCCCCTGCAATCACCATGGCTTAGCCCAGGAGTAACTTTCCTCTCTTATGGCCTGATTCACACTTAAGAAGCTTCTGCTTCTTAAGTGTGTATCTCGCAGAAATGACTTACTACCGAGCGGTACGTAGATAGCCGTGCGGAATTAAAGACTGTATAGAGTAGTTTAAAGAGATGGTGTAATGCCGCCTCGGGTCATTCTAATGAAGAAGTGGGAGGGGGGAGAGATTTAAATTAGCGGGGGAGGTGGGGAGACGCAATGTCCACATGGACATTGCGCAAATAGTTAAGGTAGCCCTAAAAACGGGGGGCGGGTTAGGGGCTTGAAGCCTGCACCTAACTCACTCTTATCTGTGAATCAGGCCCTTAATTTCAAGCTCCTTCTTAAGTCTGGATCCAGCCCAAGACTTATATCATGGCAGTCGGTCATCTATCTGCTAATGATTATTTGCATTCTTCTTGGATTGCATTGGAGAAGTGCTTGAACTGTATACAGGAATATTTCCCCTAATGAAGATATAGATGGTGAGGAAAATGTTGTTGTGAAGAAGACTGAAGGAATTCACGTCAACTGTGAATAAGCCCCACATTAACCACAACACATGAATCACAGGTTACACCCATGAAGGTCTGGTGTGACTACATTGTACAGATCTCCAAATAAGGGTGGAAAGCGCTTTATAGTATGAATACATTGACCCTAATTGGTTCAGGGACTGATGGATTTGTGGTATAGACTAGATTATGACCTGGGCGGTAGATACACAATCTGATAGACATCTTGTGATATCCCAGTTTGGGATTTACAATTATTTCTGGCTCCCCGAAAAAAGTCTTATAGAAGAGAAAGGACGAGTACCGTCCTGTACTTTCCCCAATATTATAATTTACTTTATTTATGTTCAAAGTGATTAAATCTATCAGAGAATATAACAGGAAAATGAGGTGTGACGCCCGCTCTCCTGATCATTATACAGGATTATCAGATGATTTACATATAACATAGAGGAATAATCAGGTTTATAGGGACTGGTCACCCCCTGAGTCACACATCAACATGGGGTCCAGCACCCTGTAGGTCTGGTAAATACTGGGGTGCTGGGTTTCATATTGGGGTATCAGGTAATATGATTATACACATCTCCTCTATATATATCATCTCATCCTGTATAATGTACATGTGGAAGAAACATAACTTTATTTACCTCTCAGTCCTGGAGTCAGGTTGTGTCCATGTTCATCCAGTATTATCTTCTCCACCAGAGACTCACCTGAGTGCGAGAAAACCCCTCATATTATCATATATTAATGTAATATAACAGAGATAATTCATTAAGAGCTGTTACACCTGTAACTCAGACATGTTATTCAGAATTGCCGACAACTGAAAGCTTCCCTCCGGGAGAACCCAGAAGGAAGTTATAGATTACAGCGAGGGGTAGGGCTTAATGACATGATTAAGCCCCGCCCCCTATCAATCACCCGTGCTAAATTAGATTTAGCGCGGATTAGGTGGGAGAGATTACAAAGGCAATTTTTATCTGTCCGGGGTTCCAGGAGGTTTGCCGACTCTCCCTGGAGAACGAAATTCCAGGAGTTTCCAGCATATTCCGGGAGAGTCGGCCACCCTGATGATATTATTATGTGACAATGGGCCTGATCCAGGCATACGCTGGCCGGTGAGCAGAGTAAGATCAGCTTAAAAGCCGATCTGCACATGCACCGGGCGGATGTTGCCCGGCGTAGCTACGGCAACACCCGATCATGGATCGGGCATCCGTAGCAGCGTTGTAGTAACGCTGGAGGTGGTATCCCCCAGCGTTACTACGATCAGGTTAGTGTGGGTAGGCGGGGGAGGGTAATGAGGCTGGGAGGGTGGCGCCGCCGTCCCAGTGTAGTTACACTCCATTACGCCGGCTGAAGTTGGGGTAGCTTTCTGCCGGCATAAGGGAGTGTAAATACGCTCTAAGCAGGGGGAGTGTCGGGGGAGTAAGCTGCTGTTACGCTGAGCGTTATTATTTCCAACCTCCATTGTCTGCCCCTTATGTCCAGCCTCCATTTTCTACACCTTATGTCCAGCCTCCATTGTTTGCCCCTTTAAATATCCAGCCTCCATCGTCTGCCCCTTTAAATGTCCAGCCTCCATCGTCTGCCCCTTTAAATGTCCAGCCTCCATGTCTGTCCCTTATGCCCAGCTTCCTTTGTCTGCCCCTTATTGCCAGCCAGAAAAGCGGAACAGTTGGGAGGTCAGCATAAACTATTACAGGAGGCGGGCAGTGACCTGTGTAATTGTCATTATGTCACTGACAACTGGGCTGCATGTGACGGGCAGTGTCATAATACATATTTACCTACATGCCCTGACCTCCAGAGAATAGACAATACTCTGCCAATAGCGTGATAATGTCATACTATGCACTACTAGGCCTGTGTTATATTATATGTAATCCAGACCCCCCAACTGTCCCGATTTCAATGGGAGCCCTGTATTAGCTGTTCATCACGTGACCACAGACCAGACCCTGCCCGAGACGCCGACGAGCAGCTGAGCTGTAGGAGCACCGCGGAGGAAAGAAGAATTCACTTGAAAGCAAGGTAAGAAAGTTGAAACAAAGGTTCTGGCATAGCATATGGGGGCAGATTGGAGGCTCACATTGGGGGCAGACACACTGGCAAAAAAACTGGGGCAGGTGGAAACTGGGGGCAATAATTGGAGGCATGTACTGGCACACAGTGGGGGCAGATGGAGGCTGACAATTAGGAGCAGACACACTGGCATAGCATTTGGGCAGATGGAGGCTGGGGGCAGACATTGGAGGCAGGCAGTGGCATACAATGGGGGCAGATGGAGGCTCACAATTGGGGGCAGACACTGGCAAAAAACTGGGGCAGATGGAGGCTGGGGGCAATAATTGGAGGCATGTACTGGAACACAATGGGGGCAAATGGAGGCTGACAATTAGGGGCAGACACACTGGCATAGCATTTGGGCAAATGGAGGCTGGTGGCAGACATTGGAAGCAGGCAGTGGCATACAATTGGGGCAGATGGAGGCTCACATTTGGGGGCAGACACACTGGCAATAAACTGGGGCAGATGGAGGCTGGTGGCAATAATTGGAGGCATGTACTGGCATACAATGGGGGCAGATGGAGGCTGACAATTAGGGGCAGACACACTGGCATAGCATTTGGGCAAATGGAGGCTGGGCTGGTGGCATGGAAGCAGGCAGTGGCATACAATTGGGGCAGATGGAGGCTCACATTTGGGGGCAGACACACTGGCAATAAACTGGGGCAGATGGAGGCTGGTGGCAATAATTGGAGGCATGTACTGGCATACAATGGGGTGGGGGCGAGGCT
>WWET01007272.1:10722-25075 GCA_011038615.1 Limnodynastes dumerilii
CTAAGGATGGATGTCATAATTTGTGTAGTTAAGACCATCCCCATCCTTAGTTTATAACCTCCTCTGCTATCAAGGTTTAAGATCGCATATACGCAATCTACGTTGCAAGAAGTAACGTAGATTACGTTACAAAATTACAGCGCATGCGCAGTAGCACATTTCTGAAAACTCCAACCGCAAAATGCAATGCGGCCGAAGCTCTGCATACGGCCCTTTGTCAGCAGTGAGGGTGAGGGTTACTTGACTAGTTATGTGAAATGTACATATTACTTGTTCTTACTCCTCCAGTAATGGATTGTTCTAACTTGAAAAATTATGACCTTTACTGTAGGTGGTTCCTTCTGCTGCTTTACATACATCTACACACTGTTCAGGTGAAACTTTTACATTTAATATAATATTACTAGAATTGCAGTAACCAATAGGATAGGATTGCTCATATAGGATAGTCACTAAGTGATACATAAATAGTCCCTTTTGCTCTCAATAATATGTCTAGTTTTTTCATGTATTTTTTCCCTTTAAAAAGGAAATCTACTATTATTAAATCTATTACTATTAAGTCTTGCCGTTGGACACCAAATACAGAATATAAAGAATAATGTAATAATTATATGGATACTAGATTTATATTCATTTAAATTAAGTTTAACTGTGTATATTTAAGGATTTTCTGTCTGCTTCCAGCTTTTTTTTGTAGTGGATGCTTGGAACAAGTGCTCATTTTTCTTTCAATTACAATCTCCCCTCTTCATTCCTCCTGTACACGGTTGCAGTGGAACAGATTAAAACAGAAGACTCTCTTCAGATGAATGAACAGGAGTGACTGTCCAGCACATTTGTTGTAAAAGATGTCTGTTGTCTACTTTGGCATCTAGAACAAAATGTTTCAGGTCATGAGGCATATTCTAAATTGCACATAAAAAAATGTGCAGTACAGTAAAGAGTTTGTTATATAGAGTTGAATATGGCACATTTTATAGGACAGAAATGTATCGTAATATAAGTAATAATTTGTATTATGGTCGACTTTGGCTAATGCGGTTGCAAGATTAGTGAACAATAAATACAGATTTTTATTCTAGGAAAAATGTCATAATTAGTGTTATGTAATGCTTAGCTCAAAAACTTTTTGGCCTCCCCTAAATTCCACCATATAGTTTCTCCAATTCTGGATTTTAAGCTGCTTACACATTATACAGACTGTTGATGTGTATATCCTATTAGGGTTTATGGAAGTAGAGGAAATTGGTCTGATTTCCGAAGTTATTCAGTTATTGTGTAGGTCAAGATGTCCCCAGCTAATGGGATGTATTTTTGGTAGCTGGGTACATTGTATAGTGAGTCAATTACACTTAAAGGATCTAATCCAGACCCCAGCACGATTTCCATTCGAGTGGGAGTCTTAAAGTCCGCACAGAAGAGAGGAGTGAAGTCCTCTTTTGTATGGAGATTTTGTGACTTACACTGCCATAAGGCAGCCTAAAGTCACATGAGCAGATCATCGGTCCATCCGACCTCTGATCAGCTCATAGCTACCTAATCCCTCCCCTACTGTACAATTTAAATGCACAGCCCCTTTCATTGTAATTCCTATCATACGGAACTAAGATACGATTCGACACAATAAGGTGTTATGTGTGTAAAATGCACATAATATCTGAACGGGCCCATGCACCCGCCTCAATACACCTCACTTATGGCGTTTGCACACATAAGTAGGGTGACGTTCATAGGTTGAGAACCGCTGATATAGGTGATAGGATGTAATTTAATATATATATAAATATGCAAGCAGGGGCAGAACTACTGGCGGTGTGGCCAAAACAGGGGCCTACAGCCGCCATCATGCCACCAGAGTTCTAAGGGGCCTGGGTAATCCACCACTGCACCCAGGTCCCAACAGCCCACTACTAATAGTAGGTATGGGCCTGATCCAGACCTACGCCCTCCGTCACTAGGACGGCGGGCGTAA
Source organism: Limnodynastes dumerilii (assembly GCA_011038615.1). NCBI lineage: Eukaryota > Metazoa > Chordata > Amphibia > Anura > Limnodynastidae > Limnodynastes > Limnodynastes dumerilii. Next base: position 12,698 of record WWET01007272.1, read on the forward strand.
GCGTAAGATCGGCTTTTAAGCCGATCTGCGCATGCGCTGGGCAGATGTTGCCCGGCGTTGCTACGACAACGTCCCTACGTTCAGGTTAGTGTAGGTGGGCGGGGGGAGGTAGTTTAATGAGGGTGGAAGGGCGGGCTAGGCGGCCATACGCTCCTGTGCGAGAGTATGGCCCCTTCCTTACGCCGGCTGAAGTTAGGGTAGCCAAGTTGTATAATGAAGGTTTACAGAGGCTCTATTGCCACTGCAACGCTTCATAACAAATGTTACACCTGGGTTCAGTGGTAGATTGCCTCTGAAACTCTGCTGCCAGGAGTGCATTGTGCTCAATGTCATGACGTTAGGCGTTCTGCACTCCTGAGTAGAGACGCTGTGGAGGATAACTAACTATGATATTCTATCTTTAAAATAAAATTTTGAGAGATTTGTTACACAATAGAAGTGTTTGTGTGTGTATGTATATGTGTATTTATATGTATATATATATATATGGGTATACGGTGTCCGGCACTTGGCGACTTCTTAATGGATGTATAGAAAAAAACTCACAAAACATCATTGTGGTCCAACGTTTCAGAGCCCTTTATTTGGCCCTTTCATCAGGGAACATACATCCCTGATGAAAGGGCCAAATAAAGGGCACTGAAACGTTGGACCACAATGATGTTTTTGTGAGTTTTTTTCTATACATCCATTAAGAAGTTGCCAAGTGCCGGACACCGTATACCCATATATATATATATACATATAAATACACATATACATACACACACAAACACTTCTATTGTGTAACAAATCTCTCAAAATTTTATTTTAAAGATAGAATATCATAGTTAGTTATCCTCCACAGCGTCTCTACTCAGGAGTGCAGAACGCCTAACGTCATGACATTGAGCACAATGCACTCCTGGCAGCAGAGTTTCAGAGGCAATCTACCACTGAACCCAGGCGTAACATTTGTTATGAAGCGTTGCAGTGGCAATAGAGCCTCTGTAAACCTTCATTATACAACTTGGCTACCCTAACTTCAGCCGGCGTAAGGAAGGGGCCATACTCTCGCACAGGAGCGTATGGCCGCCTAGCCCGCCCTTCCACCCTCATTAAACTACCTCCCCCCGCCCACCATATATATATTTACACAGACACATACACACAGATGGACATGACCCAAAGCATATTTTTGGCACCTGGGCCCACAACTCACTAGTTCAATGTATGCAAGATTAATATGCTGACAAAATACGCGTACAGTGATATGTTAACATTTGACTTATTAAAGATCATTAAATACACAGTGAATGTTCGCAGTGTAATAAAAGAGCTGTACAGACTTTTCCACTATTTAGTCACTCCTTCACCCTGAGCTGGGAAATGCACCATTCGGAAATGCTGACAGTACCTTACTAATGAATGGTGTTGGTCAGTTAACCTGCAGTTTAAGAATCTGTTTCTTTTAGCCAATTGCTGGCATTTTAATAGGAACTGAGCTCCTTTACAGGAATAATTTACTTCTCAACGTGAAGCAAAAGCTTGATGCCTGTTGGAAATGATTTATTTCTGCAAAGTCGGCCATATGCCTAAATGTCACGGGAGTAGCGTTCAGTATTCAGAGCCACCATACTCCCAAATAATCTGCCAGAATTAATAGGAAAACCTGTGGAGTCTCAATCATTCAGTAATAAGGCAATGTCTTAAGCCACAGAGTATTTTTCATTTACACTTTAGACAACCAGGTTATGATTTCTCATATGCCCATAATAAAATGTGACTGTTAAATAACTAAAAATAGACTCTCTGTTCATCTCATTGCAATAACATGTGAAAAAATGTATCAGTAGGAAAATGATCTTGAGTAACAGTATGTGGCTGTGTTATCCTAGAAGGGGCCAGCAGATGCTGCTGCTGTCACATCATTTATATGTTTACAGATTCTCTTATACTTTATTATGAATACGTAAGGGTGTTACATCTACAGTGAACAATAAAGTCAATTACGGGTGCCTACTAAAGACATCAGGTCTTGCTGGCCACATTGTAGGCACTGGATTACAATAGACCTTGCTATATAAATAATGCACTTATAGTGAAACACTTAACTGTGCATCAAGTATTCTGTTTATGTTACTGTAATTTAAATGTATTCGAATGATTCACACATGAGCACCTTGTGGAATATAAGGATGCTTGGACCTCATTGACACTACCTTTTGGAACGTCTTTGTTAGCATCAAAGGAGATGACAGCTGCAGACAGTGCAATGTTCAGATCATTGATAATGTTCACATTACAGAGTGACCAGCAATAGTTCCTTAATGTAGAAGTGTCTGAATGGCCAAATCTAGTTTCTTGGAAGGAGATAGACAGATAAAGGTTTGATTTAGTACCCTGCTATAGATAAGGACAGAGTCTAGAACAACGTGACCCCCATGCAATTTAAATAAACAATAAGGAGCATGTCATCTCCAGCAGTTAAGCTATGCTAAGAGCTTAAATAGCATCATAAAACCAAAGCCTTTTAGGAAATAACAGTCTGTAAGTGTTGACACAAGTAACCTATAATTAAACAATGTTTTACATAAAAAGATTTTAGATCAATGAATGTTCATGTAATATGTACATATTGGCTATGTTTTGGTTATTGTATGTATTATGACATGAAAGTGAACATCCATATATTTGAAATGTAAAACTGTTGTTCTTTCTTTACAGAAGTCAAAGACTGTCAGTGGTGTGGAGATCCCTGTGCACATCATTGGGGATGCTGTCTACCCTTTGCGTCGATGGCTGATGAAGGGCTTCACACAGCATAATCATCTTTCTGTGGAGCAAGAGCGCTTTACCCATACCCTCAGCTCGGCACGGATGGTGGTGGAAAATGCCTTTGGGCGCTTAAAGGGAAGGTGGCGGCATTTGGGAAATGCAGAAAGAGTGGTTTCTACAAGAATGGAACTTTCTGGACTCGAAACTACCTGAGCCATCTGATCCTGAGACAAGTGAGAGTGAGCATCACACCTCCAGTGCGAAAACCATCCGTACAACCCTGTCCAACAACCTTTATTATTTTTATTAATAAAAACACAATGTTTTGAAACAGAACCTAATTACAAGTACAATTGTTATTAGAACTGTAGCATATTAGAAATCATGTTTTTTTTTAATAAAAGTGCTTTTTTTGGTAAACTTATTTTAAGAACATATAAATATATAGATCCATATGTAAAAATAGAATGTGGTAATACTGATATAAAAAAATAACATAAAAAAATAACAACAAATAACAACAAATTATAGTGCGAGTAGTGTGAGTACGGTTCTTGTGGCAGAGCAGGTTTGTTTTGGGTTGATGGTGGATTTTGAGGTGGTGGAGGATAAACATGGGGAGGGTAGACAGGGAAAGGTTGTCTGCTTGCCTGGTAGGGTTGGTACGGGGAAGGGGGTGGGGGGTGAGCAGCTCCTGCACCTCATCTTCACGCCTGTGCGCACCCACAGAAAAAAAAAGATACTTACTGTTTGGAGTCAACCTTTGCAAGGTACCGGACTCTTCTGGAGTATCACCTATAAAAGAATAACCAACACATCAGCACTGATGCCCAATACAACTGTCTCTCCCTTTACATTGACTGTGCCGGCACTTACTATGATGTTGCTCCAGTTGTGTAGGGCCTGGCTCTTGTGCGATGGATTTTCTAGATCGGTGAGCTATAAATACAAATAAAAACATTACTTCTATTTCCTATAAAAAACATTCTTGGAGATGGATACACATTTATCATCCAAAACAAGAAACTTACCATGTTTGAGCACAGTTCACAAGGGGCCAGGCTCGTCAGACACATCATGTGCTCTAACACCTATAAAAGATAAAGCAAAAACATCGGCACATCAGCATAAATGGACAATACAACTATATCTTCCGTGACATTGATTGTGCTGGCACTTACTATGATGTTGCTCCCCTTGTGTTTGAGACCGGTGAGCTATAAATACAAAAAAAGGCATTACTCAGCTTTGAATTTTTCATTACAAATTCAGGCAAAGATACTGTAAAAACAAACACACAAACTATAGCAAATGCTACCCTATTTGATCACAGCATGCAAAGAGATTATTGTACTTTAAAATGCCTGGAAAAATAATTCTGGACTTACACATTTCAAACAAACACATTTCTGGACTTACAAATTGCATGCAAAGACTATTCTGAACTTTTCAATTGCATTCAAAGGGCCTCATTTACAAAAGTTGATTTTGCTAAACTCCCGGGACATTAGCCTTTAACAAAAACGACCAGGCAAACATCGATGGACAAAAATCGTCCAAATGTTTGCCATATAAAACATACAACTCGTCGTATGCACTAAAGGCGATTACACTAAATCGCCTTTAGTTCAATGGGAACGCGCTTTAAAAAAAGCGTCTTGTGTGTTGGGTGCTTTCAATGAAATGGTTGTAAGGCTTAGCCAGGCTGCGCTGATAGAATTAGTGGTGATGAAGGTTGGGATGATTTGCTTGCCTGAGAGCTGCTTTGTCTGTGGCCAGTTACGATGAAAGAGAGACTGGATTACAAGTGGCAGAGCAAGCAAATATTATGTTGCAATGTCGTAAAAAGGCCAGTTCACTCGGCCACTGCCCTTTTCTTTCAGGTATTGTGGATTTTGGTGAATTCCTTAAAGATTTCAATTTGTTTACCACTTGCTGCTGCATTTTTATTATGCTTCTGTCCTCTAATTTTTTTTAAATGTTGTGGTAAATATGGGTATCTTTGACAGTCCCAGATATCTGTTCCCTTATCTCCTCCTTACCCCTTATGCTAAGCAGCTCCTGCACCTCTTCTTCACGTCAGTGCGCCATTTCCAACTCTGAAGTAGGGCAGCTTATGATAATGTCATCATAAGCTACCCGTTTTTCCATCCATTCGGGTTGCAATGTTAAAAACCCGGGTTGCAAAACAACCCTAGACCTTTCACATTGCCACCCTTCCCAGCTAGGGAAAACCCTTCTATTTTCCCACGTCGAAATCCTGGGTCTTTCAACCGGAAGTGGCGGTTTCACATTACCACCAAATACCCGGGTTTTTGCCGAGATCCAGGTTTTGGGTGAAAACCCAGGTATTTGGTGGTGATGTGAAAGGGGTAGAAGTCTCAAACTCTGAATCAGCTACAATAATACTGATTATAATAAACATTTTCTGCTTCAGTGTAGGGAGTTTTACCCACTGGTGTTTAAAAAAACAAACTGTTACTTATACTATAAATGTGATTGTATTTGAAAGCTCACGTCTATGTGCAGCATCCGTACAGTGAAAGTGAGTGAATAAAACAAAATTGAAGATGCTGCTGTGCTTATGATTGCAGAAGTGCAGAATGGAATTTTTGCATCCAGTATGTTCCCTTATTATAAAATTCTAGCACAAGCATTATTTTCATTGAATTAACTTAAATCTCAATCATATTTGCAATTTTTTCCCCCCATTGGTTTAAAGTAAGGGGACCAAAAGGTGTCAACAACACAGTTGTTGATATTAGTCAACTAGTTCCATTGTGCTGTTTTGACATGTCTATTGATAATGCACACTGTCCCTGTGCCACCATTATATGCTCATTTATAATCTTCTTTTATTTCACCCTCTTGGATAATGACTTTATTACCCGTAAGCTTTACTGCTTTATTTTAAACCTTCCTACTGCCAAATACTACTACTGTAAGTCTTCTAATACCTTCAAAAATCTCTTAACTAATTTCTGCAATCTGCTCTTCTGATATAGTACAAGTACCACCCGCATCTTAAACAAGCCTTAGCTATAACCCTTCAAGGTACTCCAACAAATAAACTTCCAATCTTTCCTCTCTTCTTTGAATTTTTTTTACCTCTAAAGCCTTTAATGTAATGTAATAGCTTCTCCATACTCCCACACCAAACTCAAGATTAATAAGATCTGACATGAAATTGTAACTGTCTCAGTTCCTTTCCTTGCACATTCTGGCATCTTCTTTAAATGAAAAGAAGTATCTACTCTCTTATCTTCTTCCTTAAATGCCTACCCTCTTGATCCTCTACCCTGGCAAATTATTAATCTTCTGTGCTTATTCCAACCATCTGATATTCTGGAATCTCTTCTGGTGACTTTTGAAAATTATTTAAATATTTTTTTAATAAATTTAAAAAAAGAGTACATAAATATTATGATCAGACCCTCTATAAAAATAATTAGCTCACGTTCATTTCCAAGCTTAATGAGAAATGAAACATTCCCTCTCCCCAGCAATCCAAACACAAGTGTAGGGTACTAACGTATAGTGTAAATGGTGGTTATGCTTTGTTTGAGTGTTTTAGTGACAAGGGGCTGGATCCAGACCTAGTTAAGTGCTTAAACTTAGTTACTCCTGGGCTAAACTATGTTGATTGCAGGGGAGTCATATTTCATCTGTTGTAAACAGTATTATAGTTGAGAGGTAATGTTTCCTATCCCAAGTCTAAATAACAGTGTGATAGTAAAGCTGGTCAGTATCTGTGTGCAGTAAGCAATTCAAAGCTATATGCCTGCATGCAAAGAATACAATTAACTTGACTCCCCTCAAATCAACATGGTTTAGCCCAGGAGTAACTAAGTTCAAGCACATAACTAAGTCTGGATCCAGCCCAATCAGAATGCACTAAAAGTACAATCATGAATGAAGTTAGCCTTTTAAAAGCCTTTTTTTCATTCCAAAAATTAGCAGTGGAGCATGCCCATATCTTATGTATTGTGTTCAGAATTGCTAAGGCAGTGGTTCAAAAGAGGTTGCATTGTAGGCCCTGGATAAAGCAATGCACGGTGGCTCTACACACTCATTAGCGGAAATAAAATTGGTTAAAGCCAGTGGCCTTCAGGATGTAAATTTCCTTGCACATGAGTAAAAGCCAGTTTGACGGGTCAGAAAATTGACTGTGTCCAGCTAGTTTTCTTGGTCACTTATTGTGTGTCCAGACAGACATTCTGCCCTTGCCTTTTTGCGTTTCCAGACAGCCTTTCTGCCCCCAGTCTCTCTTCAGAATAAACGGACAGTTCTATTCATATGGTGTTCATCAATTTCAATTTCGTCCCTCCTTGAACATAATCTATGAGAAAGGAAAGAAAACTACTTACAGAGCGATTTGGAAAGACACATCAAAAGTGAGTAGTTTTGACCAGCAATATTTACCCTTTTATTGAAGAATCTACACAGGGCATTGCTCTCTTTTTTCGGGGTTGCTTCTGGAGGAGGGGTGACGAATGAAACGGAGGGAACGTGGAGACACTCAGAGGATTTAGAAGGATTAGAGAATTACTTGACACGCTAACCAGATAAGAGGAGAGCATTGTGAGTAGAATTCTGACAGAGGGATACTTACCTGTATGTTGCAGAGTCACACATGTTCTTCTCTTCTTTCTATGCACCGTTTCTTGGACTGAAAACCTAGAGATAAAGAAAAGGAAAGAGAAAAGACTTGAAAATAGAAAAAAAAAATTCTGTCTTTATTTTCTCAAGAAAGAAAAATACTAACTTTTGTAAGAACATTCATAATATTACTATTGAAATTGATGAACACTATATGAATAGAACTGTCTGTTCATTCTGAAGAGAGACTGTGGGTAGAACAATTTATTAGGCGCTGAGATTAACTGGTACTCGTCATTTTTTGTTCTAGAATTGGTATACTCCCTTTATTGGGGATCTACTTTAGAGGTCAAAGAAGGTATTGACCTAGGGAACCTCTACTCAGCAGCCTTTTGGGGAATGCAGGGTGTTCTACAAATTGTCCATTTGTTCAGCCTTTCTGCCCTCTCCTTGTGTGTGTCCAGTTAGTCTGTCTGCCCCTTCCTTGTGCATGTCCAGCTAGCCGTTCTGCCCCGTTCTTGTGTGTGTGTCCAGTCAGTCTGTCTGCCCCTTCTTTGTGTATGTCTAGCTAGCCGTTCTGCCCCGTTCTTGTGTGTGTGTCCATCCAGTCTTTCTGGTCCCTCCTTGTGTGTCCAACCAACCTTTCTGCTCCTTCCTCGTGCACCCTCCTTATTTGTTTCCATCCAGCCTTTCTGCCCTCTCCTGACACACTGTGCGACTGCATTACTTGAAATATTGCAGTGTATCAGAGCTTCCACCTAACTCTCTCAGCGCATGGTGCTGGGGAACTAAATGTAGACTCTGATGCCTTGACCACCATCTATGTTGAGCCATCTTTACTTTTTTGTTTTTATGTAATCTTAGATGTCATCTTAAATTGTATTCAACTGTCTCAATAAAATCTCAGTTCAGCTTCCCCTCTGGGTATAATCTACATGTCTTAGGTACACTTTGCCCTTTATTAGCCATCTACATAGTTCATATAAAACTTACATATGTTCTTTATTCTTAAATTGCCCTATGGCCATAAAACAAACTCATTTAGTGGTTGGTTGGAACAGAAACAAATAAATGTATAGCTGTAACCAATATCTCATTAAAAAGTTCCCTGTAGATACAAATAATTATAACTACTTTGGATCAATATATTTATTGTACTTGTTTTATCTTTTCTGAAATTTAACTCTTGATGAGCCATAACATTTGCTGCTGATATTTATTACTGAGGACATACCAAAATCAAAAAGCATAGTGACTAAAAAACTATTTCTGTTGCTGTGTTAGCATGGATGGCATGTGTTTTAGTAGCACTGACTGAGAGCTTTAAGGTATTTTGCCAGAAACTAGTGCAATAAAGCTATAGAAAATATTACACAATGATGCCACTCTTCTCATTCCACAGATAAACCACACTCTCTTTCTTAAAGGGATTAATGACTATTAATGTACATTTATCTCCTCAGCAAACTTCATTTTTCACCCACTTTATAAATGTCTTCAGAAATACCACGATGACCAAAAGTTTAAATATGAAATCTTTAAAAAAAGCTTTGTTATTATACTGTCCTAGTCTTTGAAAATTGGTGCTCAAATAAATGTCATAGCATATGTAGGAATATTGTCAAACATTTATTTAAATACTGTATTAGTTAAAGTATCAAACTATTCCGCATTTTTATTGCCCTTTTTCATTTATCTTATGCAATTTCATGCTTTTCTTATCACTTATCCTGGGTCATTACGATTTTTTCTGTCTCTAAAACTCTCAGTCGTGTGCCCTTTAAACAATTCATCTCTATAAAGAAATCCTCTGAATCCTACCAACAAAACCCAGTGAACCTTCTCTTATCTCCCTAGAACTGTAAAGAAGCATGATGATGTTTTATACAAGAAGGCCAGTAATTCTTTAAAAATCTTCAAGGAATTACATTGCAGGTTCAGTCAAAGCATAGCAAAACTTATAAATATATAATAAGGAATTACGATTAACGTGCATTTAGTGATCAACATGTTAACAAACAATTACATACCATCTAATAAAATAACAGAAGAAACATAAAGTTTTAAATATTATTAAATGAATATTATACTCCATAAATGTTTACATTATTTGAATCTATGTTTCCTGGGAAACCACAACCAAGTTACTCCAACCAACCATCTCAGCCATGACAAAAGCAACTACACAGTGTGGGAATAGTGCTTGCATACTGTAGTTACCAGACAGAGCCTAATATAGTGGCAAGGAAAGAGTTAGGTAGGAAAGACATTAGAAATGATCAACAATCATCCCAAGATAACCATTATACAGTGCCTATGAAATATCTACTAAGGCAGTGCTAACAGTGCTGAACTTAGGACAAAGCATAACAAGTTCTGCATCTAAAGTTTGCCTTGGCAAATGGCCCCAGATCTATTAAGTAGTGGAGTCCTGCAGGCGCTATACTTCACAATGACCTTGATTTTTGACAGCATGAGAGTCATGAGCTATTTTGGATAAGCTTGTGATCAAGTTACAAAGGTGATGCCTCAACAAAATTCAATCCACAAAAGTATTCCTCTTGCAGTTAGTGCAGCAGCTGGAAGCTAATTTCACAAATTAAATTATATACATGGCATTCCTCTCTAAAACATCTCTATATTTATATGGAAATAAAATAGCTACTAAAGCACTTTAAAGTGGCAATGCGTTATCTGTACGTTATCCACAAATTATGTTTCATTAAAAAACATGTATATAAGTGGTTTTAATGAAATCTAAATTGTTGTTTTTTTTTTCCTGGTACGTTATTAAATATGGCTCATGCTCCATCTATTTCAGACTGTTTTGAATCATCTACGCACAGAGATGCTTTTAGAATCACTCCTTGTTTTTCCAGAGCACAAAAATATCAATAATCACTAATTTGCGTAAGCTATCCACAGGCATCAAAAGAAAAGCTTGGGTTTCTTAATGGAAAAGAAAGCATTTCAGTAGAAAATCAATAGCAAAGCACCATTTCAGGTTTGGGTAGCAATATTCTCCTCTAACCCACCCACTGTGTGCATCTTAGTATAGTGTAAAGCCCACACCTCAGATTTACAGATAGTAAAGGGAGAAAATGTAATTTAAACATCCCAACAAATAGATCACAACAGACACATGTCTAGATAAATAAGAGTTGTGTCTTTCCTTGAATCTAATGCAGAAACAAATAACATCCAACATGGTAATAATTTCTCCGGTCAGGTTTGATGGGTCTAATCTAGAGTAGAGAAAACATTTTGCTAGAAATAAAATGAGGGGATAGTTGATGTGTCATTGTGCATATTTTATCCCTGCTTTTTACAACCATAAAACATGATTTACTAGGATAAAGCAGTTTCCAGCCTTTAAACTCAGTGTGACCTTACAAACGATATTTTTTCTCTCATGACAACAAAATTGCAGCCAAAGGGCAAAGTCCAATTGCAAATGTAGTATTTGGACACATAATAACCTGCCTTTACATTGCAGGTGTCTAATACTTGCTCATTTATCACATATTGCAATATGAATCCACAAAATTTTGAGTGCACTAAAAATGATGTCTTGTAGAACATCTGGGTTAAAGAAGGACACAGTCCCTAATAAAATTCAAATAGCTTTCACTGGCAAACGCACGTTTTTTAAAAGTGGGGTGTGCAGTGATTGTAATAAGTGTGGGGTATATTAGAGGTCTTTGAATGGTACACTTTATAAAGTACTTATGGCATATATTATGGATCTATAAATTATATGTGGTATATTAGGATCTGGAAATGGCACACTGTATATAGAGTGCCATTCCTAGATTCTAACATATCTCAGATAAACTATACTATGTGCCATTCCCAGACCCCTTATTATAGCTTACATGGTCATTCCCAGACCCCTGATCCAGACCTCATGTGTGTAGCACATTTACGCCAGCATACCTACGATGCACTCCCATAGGCACTCCCCTTGTTCGTACTTACTCTTGCCGTCTTACGCCCAGCAAACCCTACCCTAACTTTTCTGATCGTAACCGCGGCCGTCCGTAAGCTCCTTGCGTAGTTACGATGTTTAGCACGCTCATACTGTATCATTTAAATGCCTGACCCCGCCCTCGGTGCGTATTTATGAAAATCGTATGCCAGGCACGCCCCCTTGACCGTAGTTACGAGGCTGATACGCTCAAGGCCCATATGCTCACATTTTTATTGCGTAACATCTGCCCCGCACATGCGCCGTAAGTACAAATGGCCGTTTTTACGCTTGCGACCATCGTAAAAATGCACTCGAGTGTAGGTCTGGATCAGGCCCCATGTTACCATATACTGGGTTATCTCTAGTTTGTGGGTCTGTGGTTAGAACGGCCCTTTTTTTAAAGCGACATTTTATACCAGCCAGTTTGGAACTGGCTCTTAAATCGATTGCTGCTGCCTTGCCAAGGAAAAGCAATTGATCATCCCCAGGATGAAGTTGTAGCGTTTAATGGTAAGTATTTATGTAACCCCAGCTCTTATCCTAATACTTACCCTAAGCTTCCCCTTCCATTACCCTAACCCTCTGCTCCCTGCATCCTGACCCTGATACTTACCTTCCCAGAGCCTAACTCTAAGACACCCCCCACCCCCCCGCAGCCTTACCCTAATACTTACCCCCTGCAGGCTAGCCCTAACCTTAACCAGCTTTTGGCTGTCTGTATTTCAAAAATAGAATTTTTTTTGCACAGCACACATCCCTTATCTCTAGACTCCTAATCTACACACACACACACACATATGCACCACTTTGCTTTAAATATTGGAAAGAGCTGATTGTGCTCAATTATTACCCATTTTCTGAGCCATTCACAGAAGGTCCGGGCACAGACAGCCTTTCAGAGGTGGTATTTCCTTACCCAACTCTAAATTACAAATTCAAAATAAAAGATTATCTTCCACTGTCATAGGGCCTGATCCTGAGCCTAGCTCTAATGCGCATGCGCTGGGCAGATGTTGCCCGGCGTTACTATGGAAACGCCCGATCTACCCACC
>WWET01007272.1:25259-36259 GCA_011038615.1 Limnodynastes dumerilii
GCCGGGCGAAGCTAGGGTAGCCTTCACCCGGCGTAAGGAAGGGGCCATACGCCCGCACAGGGGGAGTGCCAGGGGGGAGTCAGCGATGTAACACTGAGCGTTAGCACGCTCAGCGCTACATCGTTGATCTGGATCAGGCCCATAGTGTCATCTTTATCTCCATCCTTTATCTCCAATGCTACATTCAGTCCCTCTCCAAATTATACTACTTCCACATATATAATATCATTAGGATCATACCATTTATTTTGCTGGAGGCCACTAGAACACTCATTCATATAATCATTAGCTTTCACCTAGATTTCTATAACCTTCTACACAATAACCTTCCTTGTCCCTCTTCAGGCTTTCCCAAGCTGCTCTTCATCTTTGCTGTATTCTCTCAATGCTCTAACTTGTTAACCTCTCTGCTAGTAATCATACTGTCAACTGGTCCTATTCATCGTTATTTTTCACCATAACAAACATGTACATGTACTATTTTATTGTTTATAAATATAGATGTTGTAGAAAGCAACTTTTCTTTCTAAAGGACAGTTGATAATAAATAAATATTATCTATAAAAAGCTGGTTAAATATTGTCACTATAAAAATAAACAATAATTGATGACCTGACTCCTTTACTGGATGCATCATGCTTGGCCTGTTCAACCCCCTCTGTAGTCCCCAAAGATGGAAATGAGATAACTCTATATTGCCGAACTCTTCCACTTTTTCTAAATGCAATGAAATGATCACTAATTTCTTCAATGAAAACTCCAGTATCATTAGGACACCCTCAAGGCCAAAGGTTTTATCAGTGTTGCAACCACTGCTAGGAGGCAGCCCAAATAATGACCACGTTAGAATCTCAAATATCTTCTCTCCTGGCCAAAAAGAATAAACCACTTCTGATAATCTCTGACTGAGTCCCTCAGAGGCCAATTAAACTCTCTTTACTCGCCAAGATGCATGCACTCAAAAGCTCCAGCAACCCTTCTATGATAAAGCCGACTAAGCAGATACTACAATCACTTATAGGTGGAGACAGTAAAGGCTGCTGGTCTTTGGTTCATTATTCATTCTGGAGATATTACATCACTCTGCGCCATCTCACCAATTGGAGGTGCTCTTATAACAGTAATAGTTCTTTCTTAAAGTTTACAAACTCTCATCAGGTCTCACTCAATGGCATAAAATATTCAATGAAATCCTCAGCACTATCCTCAATCCCTGATTAAGATGATCTCTATGGAATGGCTCATAGAGTATTTGGATGCAGAGTGCCTGATCCATATCATCCATAAACATGCATTGGTAAAAGTCCCTGAATAATGTGAAGAGCTTTGGTGCAATTCAGTCTGCAACTCTGTAACCTTGTGCAAGTATGACAGGTTGCTTATGGACACAATACAGCGCAGCACAATGCTGTAGTTACATTTTTTAATACATTTCCTTTCCATTGATCCAAATGCAAGTGCAATGTACAATGCTGTGATATATAGCAGAAATATTAGTTATGTTTTGCAAACATTGACAATGTGCATGCAGTAAAAATAAAGTAATAGAGTAAATAAAGTAATTCATTAAATTATCTTAACATAAATAATATGATTATTTTTAGACCAACATTGAAAGGCATTGGTAAACTCATTTTACATATCAATTTACAATCCATTAATAGATATCTCATTCTGGAAAATCATCATCAAATTAATATTAGCCTAATTGTAAACTCATTCACCTCCTGCCAGCTAGCATCTGATTGGAAGCAGCCCTATACCCCCTCTGCTCTTGTACACAATTTCTGGAAAATACCTCAAATGCAGTACTTCAAATGCAGTAATCATATCTTAAATTCATAGGGTTCTCCTCCAAGGTCTAAAACATCCTGCAAACTTAAGTCACCAAGATCATTACTTCCTTATGCTGAACCTTTACAAATATGGGGCCTGATTCAGACTTAAGAAGGAAATTAAAATGAAGAGAGGAAAGTTACTCCTTGGCTAAACCATGTTGATTGCAGGGGAGTCATATTTAATCTGTTGAAATCAGTATTAGAGTTGAGAGGTGATGTTTCCTATCCCAAATCTAAATAACAGTGTGATAGTAAAGCTGGTCAGTATCTGTGTGCAGTAAACAATTCAAAAATATATATCCCTGCATGCAAAGAATACAGTTAACTTGACTCCCCCTGAAATCAACATGGTTTTGCCCAGGTGTAACTTTCCTCTCTTATTTTCAATCTCCTTCTTAAGTCTGAATCAGGTCCATATTTAACATTGAAAAAGGATTACAAATGGGACTTCAAGAAATTTTTACAGGTTTAAGCCGTAAGTCCATCCCTTTTTAGTGTTTATTTGCATATTTGCCAACTGTTGATTTATTTTACAAAGTAGAGTGATACATCTGCAGTCTGTTTTTATCTCCGCATGACCAATAAATAAACAACAAACACAGTATTACTCTAAAAATCTTTGTACATATCAGCCATCTACCTTATATTCCTTCAATTACAGTTAGATTGGCAACTCTGCAGATAGTGTGTCAAATTTGAGAAGATGGTGAAACAAATAATTCTTATCTTATTGAGTCTCATTTCCTTACCTTGTTGCTTCATCATACCTTTACCTCTCAGATCTCATCCTTTCATCTTACTCCCTAGAATATATTAGCTGCTTTTCCATCTTCCCACAGCAAAACCACATCCTTAACCATTTCAGATCATTATGATGTGTTTGGTTCCTAGCAAATAAATAATGAAGCACACTGGCATACTTTAGGTGACTGTATGCCAAACACACTCAATTGCACCAAGATTTGAAATAATATATATTTTTTTGTGTCAGCTTTCAAATACAAAGTATATTACTGCTCTGGTGTTTCACTCAATACAATCAATCGGGTCATGATTAAAAATCGTCTCCTTGCCAAGGTGAGTTTCTCAAAATACTCAGTGTACAGGAATGAGGAGAGCTTTTTCTCATCACAGAAAACATTAGTGGTAGACAACAGATCAGATAATATAGTGGAAAAATATTTAATTTATGGTATTATGACCATACCTAAATCTTCAACTTTGTTTTCAAGATTTTGAGTTTTAAAATCAATACTAAGAATTATGAATTTTAATATAATTTAATTTTAATATAAATCACCACGACAAACTATAAAAATAAAGCCTATACATTGGTTTGTATTTTCAGGATTCTAATTGTTACTTGTAATATTGCATTGTGTTAAGGACTACCATATTAATTATATATATTAATGGTCATAAGGACCAGGAAGTAGTGACGGATGTAGCTTTTATTGTCTGTTGATGAGATATGTGTTCTATGAGTCTCTTGGGGAAATTGTATCTTCTTCTCAGTGTATGGTTTTAGTGCATTTTCTTATTGTTGTTGTTATAGCCTATTTTGTGGTGAGTAATTTTACATATAAGCTGTTTTTGCTTTAAAAATTGTTACAGTAATAAGTATTCCAGTAATAAAAAAAATTTCAAAATAGCATATCCTATTTACTAATATGCTACAACAAGGACTTCACAGCAAATGTGTTCATTCCTGCCACTGTCAAATACAGCATCAGTTTATGTCCACTTAGAGGCAATCACATAGAGCAGTGCTCCTCAACCCTTTCTCACCCTCGGCACACCTAAGCCCTTCCCAGAATTCCGTGGCACACCTAAGCCCTTCCCAGAATACCACGGCACACCTAAGCCCTTCCCAGAATTCCGCGGCACACCTAAGCCATTCCCATAATTCCGCGGCACACCAAAAGCAAAATAAACAAAAAAAGCAGGAATTGCAAAGTGCATATACAGATATTACATTTAATTGTTATATTTTATTTGATAAAATTTTAAATCGCAGCTAATAACTTTTTTTCTTATAACTAATTTAACTATGTTAGCCCCCCTCATAATGCATCTGCAACCTCCCCAGTAGCCCCCATCATGAGTCTGCAGCCTCTCCAGTTGTCCCCATTCATGTGTCTCCAGCCTCCCTAGTAGTTCCCATTCATGTTTCTGAAGCCTCCTCAGTATCCCCTTATTTCCTTAAGACAAGGTCTTCCAGTGCTTTTTCTCTTGTTGGAGGCATTGCACTGCGGCACACTTAGCAACGTTCCATGGCACACAGGTGTACCACAGCACTCTGGTTGAGGAGCACTGACATAGAGGACCACTATGGTAAGGCAGGGTATGTAGGATATTGGAACATCTGACAAGACCATTAATTTTACTGCCTAAAAAATTAACAGGGATCTTAATAAAAAAGAAAAAAATGAAAAAGCAGCTGTCTTGATTCAGAGTGTTTATTTATAATTTATAATCAACCGTTTAAATCATTTGTGTATTGTGTTGGCGTATAATTGCTTTTATAATAACCACTTTTGTGACATATATTGCTTAATAAAAATATTTTGTTACTTAAATAAGTGACTAGAAAAATGTTTCTACAGCTCTAGATGAATAAACTGCTCTTCTTCAGTAAACAAAAGTGGTGCAGGGGTAAAAAAAATAATAACCTGTATGATCGAGTGTATGTCAACACATTTTTAAGTATTCACACCTTTCCTGGTTGCTCAGTTCTCTTGGAAATTGGACTTCAACAGCTGCCTATTACCTGTCTTTGTTATAGATGGTTAATAATATTCCAAACAGACAAGTTTAAAATGTATAGAGGTTGTAGTGAGGCCTGTCACAATTGGCAGAGGAGGAAATAAACTTAAGTGACAGAATTCTATAGCTTTCCTGTTTTTATTGTTTATATAGTTTCTATAGAAATAGTGATAGAAAAAAATTACAGTCATAAAATCCAGGGGAATCATCAAAATTCTTCAAAACACATGCAAGCAACACCACAAGCCTTTAGGTTTCGATCTATGTATGCATTTGTTTTTGTTTTCTTCTGCTAACTTATTGACCTTGTCATCCTTTAGAAACACTATGTTTTACTGTAAATGACAGTAAATGGGGATTTTGACCAGCAATGTTTTACAGATAAACCCGAGAAGAAAATGTTAAACTCCTAGAGCACCATGATAGCTTTGTCAACTATAAATGACATATGACAACATAGCTGTCCACTAAAATGTTCTTGAAAATGTAAAAAGCTGTGTTCAGGAAGCACATTAAGGTATCTGCTGGGAATTGTTCATGAATCATGCATGATGCTGGGGGTTACATCAATAAATAAGACACGTAGTAAGGAAGTACATACCATTCTAAATAATATACTTCAGATGTAGTTCATTAGGTTCATTCAGAGACATCCATTCACAAAAATGTAAGAATAAATATATGTAAGTATGTATATATGTGTGTATATATATATATATATATATATATATATATATACTTACACTAGCAGCCTTATTTATTTCCTTCTGTTTCTATGCAGTACACAAGCATACAATTCCACATGTTTAGCAAATTGTCATGCATGACACAAATATACACCAAACTAGACACAAACACACATATGGGATTATTTGCTAGCAGAAATGCGTTGTATCCATAGATCAATTAACAATTACCTTTAATTTTTGCTAGCAGAAATGCGTTGTATCCATAGATCAATTAACAATTACCTTTAATTGATCCAGTGCAGGTTAGATGATTGAATCAAATGTTTTATAGTTAAACATCTGTTTGTCTGATTGTTATACATAATTTTTATTTGATTGTTGCTGGCACCTGACCAGTGATTCTGACTGCTGGGAAAAGTGGTGTCACATAAAAGATGCCTTAAGACTATATTACCTTAAAAACCAGTAAGCATAATGTTGTATTATGCCAGCATGAGATTAGTTTTTCTATAACTCATCCAGCCCTCCCTCCCTCATGCAGACACAAACTGCTCCTCGTTGCTAAGGTCCTTGGTCACCATCCCAACCTGCCATAGCCTGGTGCTGCTTGCAGCTAATAGAGGGGTAAATAAAAAAACACTTCCAGTGTTTGTCTGGTAAGTGGCTGGGGAAATCACAGTTGCAGCTTTCTCCTCTTGCTCCCTTGTTCCTGGATCCTGCCTTTGAATTCCAGTCTCCCGTCAATGCCTCATCATCATCTCTGATCAGCTTCCTCCGCTACCCCAGGGCTGATAGCTGTTTAGCAACCTCCCATCAGTGGCTCTGGTAAATACCAGACCATGGTTTAGACTCCACTTCAAGGTAGTCAGTTGAAATCTTCATCGATTCCTGGTTGTTTCCCCGTGATTCCGTGACGGTAACATTATGACTGTACTTGTGGCCGTGATGACAAACTTTCAATGCTTCAATTTAACGTTATGACTGTATTCATGACTGTGATAACAAAGCCGTAATACTTAAATGTAAGGTCTGCGCATGTACACAAACTCCATACATGGACATTCTCAGTAGAACAAACTTGATGTGACCACATCTCTTGTCTTAAGTAAAATAATTAAATTTAAAACAGTGTAGACTATATAGAATTGATTCAGAGATTGAAAATTAGAGAAGAAAGTTACACCTGGGAAAAACCATGTTGATTTCAGGGGGAGTCAAGTTAATTGTATTCTTTGCATGCAGGGTTATATCTTTGAATTGCTTACTGCACATAGATACTGACCAGCTTTACTATCACACTGTTATTTAGACTTGGGCTGGGAAACGCCACCTTTCAACTCTAACACTGTTTGCAACAGATGAAATATGACTCCCCTGCAATCAACATGGTTTAGCCCAGGAGTAACTTTCCTCTCTTATTTTCAAGCTCTGAATCAGTTCCTATGTCTAGTAATAATAATTACTTATCTATCAAAGACTATCAATCCATTTTTACGCATTGTCCACTTCCATCTAACCAATCAAAGTAAAAGGTTTGAAATACGATAGGTAATGAGTCGCACCTAACATTAGCCCTTATAAAAAAGTTTGTAACCATCAACAAATTACCAGTTCTTAATCTAAGCAATGTGGTTATTTGTGACTTTTTTCAGAAATCAATTTGAAGTTAATTTTACACAGACAACAGTATTCTATTAATGATAGGGAACTAAAGAGAGGTCCGGTGCTCAAAACAAACATTATATAATACTATGTGTAATCACATACTTAAAAAGAAGGTTTAGTTCACAATATAGCTATATTGGGTTAAGATCACATTCCCAGTGTCAAGGCACATCCTGTAGATGAGTCCCTATCCATCTGCTATATGTGTACTCAGGAGCTCTGTATTAAGACACCCCTGCTATTTGAACAGTGTACAGCTGCCATTTTGTGGGAGGGGTCAAGCTCCCAAAGTGAAACTAGCAACAGTAACAAAAAAACACAGGCTGCGCTTCTAATTCAAAATATGAAATGTGTGCAAGTGTATATATAAATGGAGAGATGCAGCCAAGGGCCAATGTGACCACGGTGCAACTACAAGGAACAAAAGAAAGGTCTTGCACTCCAAACAAACATTATATAACACTATGTGTCAGCACTTACTTAAAAAGGAGGTTAAGTTTACAAAATAGCTATATTGGGTTAAGCTCACCTGCCCAGCGTCAAGGCACCTCCTGTAGGTGAGTCTCTATCCATCTGCTATATATGTACTCAGAGCTCTGTATTAAGACACCCCTGCTATTTCAATAGTGTGCAGCGGCCATTCTATTAATGATGGCTGAAGTTTCTTGTTGCTTGGTAGGATTTCTGTGGTCTGGGCGCCATTATATAAATGCCTAGATCTGCAGGGCATACTCCAAGACCCAGCGTAAGATAAAACGCTTGACCATGGTGACAAAATCTTAGAAGTAAGTGTGGGTCAGAACCTAGGATCCAGTGACCATCAAGCAGTATGGTTTAGTATAATGACTGAGAGAGCCACTCGAAGACCAGGTTACTAGACTTTAGGAAGGCTAATTTTGGGGAAATGTGTAAGTGATTCTTTGGTAGAGTGGAGGCACATAAAAAAAGTACAATAGCAGTGAGGAAATTTATAAAAAGCATTATTAACAGCAACAGACCTTTGTATAAGAAAGGTTAGAAAACCCCCCAGATATAGAAAGCCAATGTGGTTTACAAAAGAGTTAGCAACTATAATGAAAGCAAAAAAATTACCTTTCGGAATTATAAGCAAACTCAAAATATGATTGATGACAGGGAGGATTATTTTGCAAAACAGAACTGTTATGACACCAGCGGGTGGGTGCAAGCTGGGATAGGCAAGACTAGGAATACCGAAGCTAACAAATAGGATTTCCCACGATGCAGGTAATGGTACCTGGTAGCTCGTGTGCGTAGCGGGTGGCGCCTAACCTGGTCGCGGGGTCTAGCAGGACTAGGTTCTTCACCAGAGTCTCTAATGGTGAGGATGGACTGTTCCCCCGGTTTACCCACAGGTCGCGGCTCCAGTGACGACACCCAGGAGAGAGAAGAAAGAGAAGATAGCGGGGAGAAATGGGAAAAGACTAGTCAGCAGAGGCTGGCTAATGACGAACGACAATAAACAATAAACAAAGACAATGGACTGAAGGAAGGACGGGACTGACTAGACAGACAAGACTCACTGGGAAACTCACACACACACTCAAACAAGGGTTACCCCCGAAGGGGTAAACAAATACTAGCGTACAGGACAGACCAGGTAAACACAAACTGGGTATATACAAGAAGGTAGGAGAAATACCGGAACCAGAGGACAATAGGTAAGTTAAGGCTAGGTACTAGGAAGGGACTGGATGGGACACTCAGAGAATCACTAGGCAACAAGAGCACTAGGCAAACAAACAAAGAAGCAGGTCACAGAGCTGAGGAACAGGTTCTATAACTGGCAGAGAGCGCCAAAAGCACAGGGGTTATATAGGATTAGCCTACCTCTGATAGGCTAGGCTAATCCCTGCAGAGCTACAATAGGACAGTGACAGGCGCGCCTACACTGTCTACAGCGCGCGCCCGCAGCCGCCGCGGCCACGCTACACGTGGTTTTGTTTACAGGTGACGCGGCACTGCAGGAGGGAGCAGAGACGCGCCGGGAGCCGAAGCCAGAGACGGAGCCTGCCGCGGGGGAAACAAGGTGAGTGAGAGTGCAGCACGACGGCCCCTAACAAGAACAAGGCTAAAAAGCTTTTATCAGAGCAGCAAAGGCACAGATTTTGGAAAAACTGGCCCACTTGGTATGAAAATGGGACAAAAGCTTTTTTAGGTATATAAATAAAAGGCAAAAAACTAAAGAGGGTATCGTAAGGGACAAAACGGAGAGTGGGATTCTTATTGAGAGTGAAAAGGCAGTGGCAGATAATCTTTAACAAGTATTTCTGTTCAATATTCACAAGAGAAAGTGAGGGGAAGGGACCACTTTTAAATGGGAAGGCTATTAATACAATGGGGGAAATTGCTACTGCTTTCACTGAGAAGCAGGTATTAAAAGAACTTTGAAAGCTGAAAGTGGACAAGTCAACGGGACCAGATGAGATACATCCAAGGATACTAAAAGAGCTTAGAGGGGTGCTGGCAAAACCATTAACTGAATTATTGAATCAGTCACTAATAACTGGGGTGATTCCAGAGGACTGGAAAATAGTAAATGTCATCCCTCTGCATAAAAGTGGAAGTAGGAAAGAAGCATTAAACTACCGACCAGTAGTAGGGAAATTGATGGCAACACTGTTTAAGGAACAAATTGTACAGTATCTTAAATCCGGTAACTTACAGGATCCCAAGCAGCATGGATTCACTGGGGAAGATCATGTCAAACAATCTTATATAATTTTTTGACTGCTATGAAAGAAAATATTTTTTTACCTGATTTATTTCAGATCAAATTTCAGCCTTGATAAATGTAAATTTGTCAATTGTCCAATATTATCCTGGCCTGTTTACATTTACTATATTAAAATATATAACACTGAGCCAGATTCAAAAACAATAATGATAGGAGACTCATACCCCTTTCACATTGCACCAAAAACCCGGGTTATTGCCTGGGCAAACCCTGACATCCCGGGTTGAGACGCAGCGTGAAAGGGTCCCACTGACAATTCCCGGGTCTAATGATGGGTCAAAAGCAAGGTTATTCTCGGGTACGACCCAAGTAGACTGCAATGTGAAAGGCACAACACAGGTTTTTCAACACGGGTCACACAGAAAGCAATGGGCAACAAGTGTTTCCAGGGCAACAGTAAACAAATGACACAGTGTGATGACTCACACCATTGCTAGGGCAGACCTGGGTCCAAAATTTCCCGGATTAACCCTGCAGTGTGAACAGGCTCTATGACCCTGGGATGATCTGTTGAGATTGCAATATTGCGTGATCTGCAAGTGGTATTACAAACATTATGTAGAATTCCATGCAGAATTGAGATATACTGTACATGGTGGATGGGATATGGAAAGGTAATCCACCATTCCAAATGTGGGTCTTCTGCATGCAGAGACTTAAGGTAGGGTTTTGCATGCGGAAGGCCCTGATGTGTTTGGGTTGTTCAGGAAGTGTGCACTCCCCTCGCACACATGGAATTCTAGATCTCAAATTCCTCTCTTGCTGAGGCTAACGTATGGAATTAAAACACAGTTCTGTATCTAGCCTTCTGTGTCCATTAATGATTTTACTTAAATAAACAATATTCTAAGACTATACTAATACATAATACATGTTTACATTCCATACATGAAGTGAGAAACAATTCTTAAATGATTAATGTATAAAAAGAGATGGCTTGCATATAGAATAACACTAATTGGATCCTGGATATGCTTCAAATCCTTTATTATTATATCTTCTAATTTTTCTTTTTGAAAAACTTTTTTTTAAAATTCAAATTGTTCTCTACATTTTGACAATTGTTAATAATAATGGTTGCAAAAAAACCATAAGTTTAAGCATTGAGGGTTTGTTATCACTGTTGTGAATGCAGTCCTTACATTACATTTAAGCATTGAGGGTTTGTCATCACTGTTGCGAATACAGTCATAGGGCCAGATTTACTAATCTGCGGGTTTGGAAAAGTGGAGATGTTGCCCATAGCAACCAATGAGATTCTAGCTCTTACATACTAGAGAAGAGAAT
>WWET01007273.1:2043-27674 GCA_011038615.1 Limnodynastes dumerilii
AGATAGATAGATAGATAGATAGATAGATAGATAGATAGATAGATAGATAGATAGATAGATAAAACGTGCAATTAAGCCCTCTGGTTGTGGCCTCCCCCCTTAGCCCACCTGGCTTACCTTGGCCAATGGGTGGAGGGGGCTGACTTTGATGTTAGCCCCCTCCCCTCTTCTATAAAACAGCCTGGATCCAGGAGGAGGGCCTCTTTTGTTCCTGCTCCTGGCGTTTTGCAAGAGACAGAGATGAAAGATAAGTATCAGTCTCTGTGTCTCCATGCTGTGTGTGCTGCTGTCTGCTTGTCCTCTCTCCCCCGCGCTGGCTGCTCTCCGCTCTCCCCCCCTTCACATTCCAGTGCTGCCCTGCGTGTCACAGCTCCCCTGCTCCTCCTCCCTCTCTCCCTGCGAGCAGGATACTGGCTCACTCCTCAGCTGCCTGCATGCCCCGTACAGCCCCCGCTGCCTCCTCTCTCTTCGTCTGCAAGCAAGACACTGGCCTTACGCTGTCCTGTGTGTCCCATACAGACTGCCTCTCCCCCCTCTCCTCTCATCACACAGCTGCTAGTACAGCTATCAGTGCTGGAGACAGTCCGGAGGAGCTTAGGAAGCTGCCGCATCCACCATGTGCTCCCATTATCGCGGGAGTGCTGGTGGGCGGCCATCTTTACTGCGGGCGCGCGGAGGGGGTTCTCCAACCTCCCATGCGCGCCCGCCCAGGCTGCAGAAGCGAGCAAGAGGAGCAGGCACCGGAGGAAGATGTCTGTGGTGCCTCCCTGCTGTGGAAATAAAAGAATAGGAATATAGGAGCAGGAAATAAAAGAAATATATATATATATATATAAAATAAAAATAATAAAAGTAAAACACGCACACACACAGTTCCAAGGGGGGGAGGGGTCCCTATTACACAACTATAAGGGCTCTGGCAGGGCAGCTTCTGCCAGTGCTCTAGCATTCCCCCCCCCCCCCTCTCTATGGCCTGTCCTGCCATGCAGGGATTTTTTTTCCCCCTTGTTTTAGCATTAGCGTCTTTTTCTATTGTTGTTTACTGGTTGCTGAGCAACCAGAGCTGACGTATGATGCCTGCGACGTCTGTTCTCATTGCGTTCGGGAGGAGGAGCTCTGTGTCGGCGTGCAGCTCGCGATTCTGATGTGCCTGGTTGGGTAAGTCCTTTACTGTTTCTCTATTTATACCTGAGTGCTATTGCTTGTTCGTTTGTCATCTGTTATCCCTGAAGAAAGTGCCTTAACGGCACTGAAACATCGGAACTTGAAATAAATTTATTTATACAAATGTCTCTGTCTACATTCTCCTGAATGGCACCTATGGAAGTATTGTTTTTTACCTGAGTGCCGTTCCCTGGATCCTATATATAACACAGCTGCCTTGCGTGTTACAGGCCCCGCTGCCTCCCCCTCTCCTCTCATTCCTCAGCTGCCTTCCCCTCCCCTCCTCCGTTCATCTCCCCGCCCTGGCCTCTCATACACAGCTGCTAGTGCAGCAATCAGTTCGGGAGATGGTCCGGAGGAGCTGATGAAGCAGCCGCATCCACCATGTGCTCCCATTCTCGCGGGCGTAACGGTGGGCGGCCATCTTGACTGTGGGCGTGCGGACGAGGTGCTCCAACCTCCCATGCGCGCCCGCCCAGGCTGCAGAAGCGAGCAAGAGGAGCAGGCACCGGAGGAAGATGTCTGTGGTGCCTCCCTGCTGTGGAAACAAAAGAATAGGAATATAGGAGCAGGAAATAAAAGAAATATATATATATATATAAAATAAAAATAATAAAAGTAAAACACGCACACACACAGTTCCAAGGGGGGGAGGGGTCCCTATTACACAACTATAAGGGCTCTGGCAGGGCAGCTTCTGCCAGTGCTCTAGCTTTCCCCCCCTCCTCTCTATGGCCTGTCCTGTCATGGGGTGATCACAGGAGGGGGTATCGGAGTGGCTCCTTTAACTGACAGGTCCTTATTGTGACCCCGCCCCCTTTGGATACACAGGCGGTCACGGCTCGGCATCACCAAGGACACAGCCTTCCACCCCCACCGCAGTTACGGGAAGTCACGGGCCGCCATGGGTAGGGGATGGGTCTGTACACTTTATAGCATGCGGGTCAGGCCCTACACCTCCCGCAGATCTGGCTATCACTTATCCTCCCGCCATGACCCTACCACACTCCAGGCACCATAAGTCCCAGTCCAGCCGTAGCAGACATGGACGGCATACTCCCCTTCCCAGCAAGGGCATTCTTCAGAGCGCCATCACCCTTGCCTCCGTTCCATCCTACTAAGGCCCGGCACCATACCAGCCAGAGGACCTCTGGACCCCAGGGTCACAGGTCACTGTCCTCACCTGCCACTGCACCGCCCCCCTGTCTGAGCGACCTTCCATGTCATACCACCGGCCCTGCTAACCTGGTGCTCTCTCCCCAGGCGCAGCCACTCCAGGACAGCAGAAGAGGAGCAAGGACCTCAACCCGGGAGAACACGGCTAAACCGGCAGAACCTCCGCTTCCTGAGGGCCCTCAACAGCCGGAGGGTGGAACATCAGCTGTGGAGTGAGTCTGTCATTCAGCCTGCAGGCGGTGAGTCTGATCTGCACAGCACTACACGACACGTATCCCCTCCCATGTCCTCCTGTTATGTTCCTCACACTCATTCTCATCCACTGGTCACCGCACGGGCACCCGGGGGAGATCCAGGCGTCCTACAGACAGGACTAGCAAATTTAACCGGGAAATCCCACTGTTAGGTCCCATGGCGGCAGTACTAGGCGCAGGGCTAGCCCATCGATCATACACCGCTCTGGCCACTGGCCAGATGTCTTAGGGGGAGTGTTCAGGACAGGATAGAGGTGGGTCGGTAGCATCTTTGTGGTCATTACAGACAGTGAGAAGCCTTTTAGGCAGCGGAGCGCAGGGGCCCTGCAGCCGAGGACCAATATACGTCCTTCCAGGTCTGACTGCATACCATGCTCACCTTTGCGGACTGCTTCATTAGACACGCCGCTCTGAGAGTCATGACTGCTTCGGTATATTCACCTGGTAAATGTCCTGACTGCATAATATGCTCACCTTTGCGGACTCCTACATTAGACACGCTGCGCTGACAGTCACGACTGCTTTGGTATATTCACCTGGTACATGTCCTGACCATATGCAAGCGCTGCGTTACGCAAGAGCGGGACAGACAGCCAGCCTAAATCGGGGCTGTAAGGATGTCGGGCTATGGCGTGACATGACGCACAGAGACCTGGAGACAATTGCTTCCCCCGGTATTCCCGTTCAATTCAGTCATCGCTGTCAGATACGGGCGCCAAAGTGCACCCCCATTGCATAAAGGGAAGTGCTACAATATCATTATCAGCACCTGCTCCCGGGGTAATATGTGCCTATCGCCACACCTGCCTCCGCTGTGATGGTGAGAACACTATCAGAAACTGCCCCAAGCATCAGAGCGCATCAACCCCTTCTCGCCTTCCCCATCAACCTTAGTAAAACCACATCCCCCATAATCATCACAGCCCTTAGGCGATGGACAGACGGGAACCCAGACAGGCGCTCGGCAGAGTTTTGCTGCGCGGTTTCTCAGACGGCTTACAATATACGCCGTCCATGTAAGGCGACGCATTCAGGGCCCTCCTTTACAACCTTCAGTCTGCTTTCCAATTTTCCTCTGAAATCAGGGAGAAATTTGATAGGAGCTAGGGGGGAGTATGCCCCCCCCCCTTTTTTCTCACATATGCTCCTCCCTCAACTGGTTGTCCCCCTGTGGGGTGGTGCTTAGAACCCCTGTAAATTCCGGTTATTCAGCACACCTTCCCCTGGGGTTTTTGGTTAGTGACGCCATCCCGGACTGTTTTGCGCTTGTTGTCGAGGCGGTAGATTTAAGCGCGGTTTGGGTCAGGGGGCCTTGATGGTGAGAATCGACATTGTGTAAGCCTTTCGCCTTCTTCCCCTGCACCCAGAATCATCCCCTTTCATGGGTATTCCATTGGGAGGCGAGTTCTTCATTGGCTGGTGCCTACCCATGATGTGCTCAGTGTCTTGCGCTTTATTCAGGACATTCAGCACTTTTCTTCACTGATCATCGTGGCCTGCTCAGGACACTCCGGGGTGGCTCATTATCTGGACGACGTCTTGGTGGTCGGGCCTGACAATTCCAACTATTGTGTGGACTCGCTCTTCTACATCCTGGGGATCCCTGTTGCGGAACATAAGACCGGGATGCCAGCATCCTGCTGCTCCCATTTAGACTTGAAATTGACACGGTGACGGGATTTTGTAGGCTCCCTTTAGACAAGATTTTGGAATTGGGCACAGCCATCACTTCAGTCCTTTGGCCTCCATGATGCTTCCCTCCGTACAATCTTTGTTGGGTTCCCTCCATTTTGCCTGCAGAGTCATTCTCATGGGAGGGGTCTGCCGCAGCATGGAGGGAAGCACAGCAGGCCTCTCCAGCCCGGCCCTCTTAAGCCTCTCCAGCCCAGCCCTCTTAATAGTCTTCCTTGCCGCTGGGGCCGATTTCCGGGAGTCAGTTTCTCCAGCACTTTACCGGTGGCCGGGTCTGGCCGGCCTCTGCCATATGTAATTCAGACTGGTGTAACTTATTTCTGCTGGAATTCTTCCCAACCATTGCAGCCATCGCACTTTGGGCGAGGTGTTAAAGGACCAGACTGTCATTTTCATGCGCATCAACCTTGGCGTCATGCAAACAATTAGCAGACAGCGCGCCTTCCCCGCCCGTTATATGCTTGCTGTGGCATTTTGTGTTGCGCTGCTTTCAATGTAACAGTCATTTAGAAGGTAGCACTTTCCCAGTGTTGCCAACAGTTTGGAGGATGCCCTCTCGCGGTTCAACTGGCCCGTTTTCCCTAACTAGTCCCAGGTGCTGTCTTAAATAGCCCCCCTTTCCCCCTTTTGTCACAATACTATCTGTCAGGTAGCACTCAGGAATAGAAAGGCAGTCACTGGCCCAGCCACTTTGAGGCGCTAAAGAGCTGCTTGGGTTAAAGGGATCTCCTTCAGAGACCGGACACCAGAGGCCCATTACGATCCAATATTATACAGATTATTAAGACTTTTCCGGCCATTGCAAACTCCCCTTGCGAGACTGCCCCCCTTTCCTAGATGGCCTTTGTGGTAGCCTACGGCGGAGCCTTCAGGGTCAGAGAGATTGAAGACTCATTTATATTAGCCCTGTCATCCGGCAAGCTACTTGATAATTGTTGCTAGACGCGGTGCTGCTCTAACTTCCCCGCAGAAAAGGGACCAATTGGGCCATGGGCACTGGGTCACATTTACTAACCCTCCCTGATGCCGCCATATACTCATCTATATAGCATCCACTTAAACTGCTCTTAGGACACCAAGTGTCCCGCATGGTTGGCTCTTGCCGACGGTGTGCCCATAACCTAATTTCAGTTTCAAGTTGTGTTTCAGAAGTTCTTATTCGGGATCGAGCTCAGGGCTGGCGATTATGGAACCCATTTGTTCAGGATCGGTGCAGCCCCCTCTGCTGCAGTCGAAGGAGCTTCAATTCCGGCAATTCTGGTGGAAACGGTTAGCAAGCTGGTTATTTGTCTTTGTTATGCCAATGTGGCACCCGGATGTGACTGTTTTGTGGAGGGCCGTTCAGTTTAGCGGTCGCTGAGGTATGCCTGGAGCGGGCAGATTTGGCCATTTGTCCAGGTTACATTCCGGGCGGAGCACAGAAGTGTTGGAGAGAGCTGGCAGGTGGCCCTCTCTCAATAATTTTGTGCGGGCAGGTGGCCCTCTCTAATTTTGTGCGGGCAGGTGGCCCTCTCTTTATTGTGTTATTGGTTGCTTGCTAATTCGCTTTGGTGCCCCCATCAAAATGTTAATTAAAGAATTCCACCAATTCTAAAGAAAACCCAAAATAATAAACATAACTACTGTTATTTCACCCTTAATACAGTGTTGCCTCATTTATTTCTAAAGGGAAGGGAAGTCGGGTGGTCTTGGGGGAGGAGCCATCAACCATGGAGATTATATATATATATATATATATATATATATATATATATATACACACACACACATACATATACACACACACACANNATAACTGAACATTACCCCCACATACTATAGCTGCACATTACCCCCTCCCTCACATACTATAACTGCACATAACTTCCTCGCCAATAAACTTCTCTAAGTCTCCTACCTATTTGCCGTCTTACGCTCTCTTCATCCACACCCTCCGTCCTCCTCGGCACTGCTGTTGCTTAATGATGCTGACGTGACTTTGTCAGCACCACACTGTAACACCGCTGTGTTACAGCGGTCCGGGCACTGTGTATGTGTCTGGGACAATACAGTGTCCAGGAATAATACTATTTCTATAGTTACATTACATTTCAGAGGCGGAAATGTAATGTAACTCTAGAAATAGTATTATTCCCGGACATTGTATAGTCCGGGAATGGGAATCTTCCGGACACCGGTCTCAATTACCGGATTGTCCGGAGCATTCCTGGACGGGTGGTAACCCTAAAAAATACTGTAAATGCAGAACATGGTAAACAACCGTGTATAAATAGCAGAACTCACCCACGCTGCAGCCAACCAGGGATACAGTCGCAACTGCCCTTACCGCTCGACAGCACGGCCGTTGGAACAGACGTCACGCCAGAGCCGCGTGGAAGTGTCCCTCGTTGCCGTGGAGACACACAGACGGCTTCAGATGCAAAGCCCTCTGTTGCCAGGCGATGAGGGCACGTAAACACCAGAGGAGTGACTGCACAGAATATCTTATCACACAGTGGCCCCATTCCCTAATAATTCACAGGATACACAAAAAAGAAGAAAAAAGCAGGGAATTTAGGTGCACACTTATATTATAACTGCGGTATAATTAAAATATAAACCAGCCCAATAAGTGCAAACAAATATATTAATTTTATTATTCCAAAATGCAATAATTTTTTAAAAGGACAAGCAGGCAAGTATTAAAAGGTATATGCAATAAAAAATATATTTAAAAAAACAAATTCAATTCTGACAGCTGC
The DNA here is from genome assembly GCA_011038615.1 of Limnodynastes dumerilii. Lineage (NCBI taxonomy): Eukaryota > Metazoa > Chordata > Amphibia > Anura > Limnodynastidae > Limnodynastes > Limnodynastes dumerilii. The sequence continues at coordinate 9,071 of WWET01007273.1, forward strand.
CACAATCAATTCAAAAAGTATCAAAAAGACATTCAAATATAATGTTGCCACAATCTATCAGATACATATGCCAATTAGAAAAGTACAAAAAGCTATTGTAAACCAGAGAGGTATATCGAGGTATATAGATAGGTTGCAATGTGCAATGTGCAAACAACAATAGGTAAAATTAGACAATTCATATAGGGCATAGGAAATATTCCTCCAAGTTGCTCCAAATATTCCGACACGTGTTTCGCCGGAGGCTTCGTCAAGGGGAGTTTTAGCGTGATGTCATCCATTGATCGTTCATCTTTAAAGGAGGGTTCACCAATCACCTTCTGTTCATTCATCAACACTGCAGCCGAGAGATAATTGCACTTAATTGAAGGCTGAGCAGAAAGAAACGCTAAAACGTTAAAAAAACGCTATTGACGGGCTGAATTACATGTGAAATAGAAACAAAACATACAGAAAAATATTAGTAGAGAGCTATGATTCACACATAATAGTGTAAAAAAATAAACAATTATTGTTACAAAATGTCAACATTCCTGCATCTTAAGGATTCTACGTAGATGTCAATTACTGGCTGACTAACCAGATGGAAAAAAAGGGAGAATGCAACTGATGATCTTTAAATACAGCAATATGCCCATATTTCCAAAATTAGATATCCACTATTGGAACAATCAATCAAATGTTCAGATTCCATTTTAGTAGGGTATACCATTTGTAGCAACAGGGTCATATTGTTGTTACTTCATAATTATTATAGCTGACCCATATTGTGGGGAATAAAAGACTGGATACACAATACGATTAATGCTGGGATAAATTGAGATAGAATAATAATAGTGAATATATTAAATGACCACTCTAAATAAAGTCCACAGTTTAAGTAAACACCCCTGCATCGGAACCACGACATATCAGTTCAAATGGAAATTCACTATATAACCAATTAATGAATAATGCTTAGTATCACCATAGGCTAACGATCCCGATGACACAAAGCATTAATAATGTGTCATTTCATAATGACGAACTCTACTCTAACAGTCATAGTGCTTGTGAATAAATACACTGGCTTATATTATGTGGCTGCAGCATGATATGTGCATAATTAAGTCAAATACCATTTCCACTAGATATAAATTTGGCACATCTGATACAGATTAACCAATCCACAAGACTGATATTGCATACGAGGTTGAACCCTATATATATCCAGAAGCACCCTCATATCAGTGCTATAGAGTATTATATCCACTGGAGATGAAATCAATATTATAACTGCGTGTAGTTACTACATAAAAATCTTAGATGTAATGAATAACAAAACCATTCTGAACTAAATTGCCATGTAGGAAAAGGCAAACCAACCATGTTCATATGGTTCCAACTCAGTGGCACTGGAATAGGGGACAAAAAGGATATTGAGAAAATCACTATAAGTAGATAGACAGGCAGATCTCCCCCACCAAGTCAACAAAATGCCTCCTATATCAGAGTTCCCCAAATATAAAAGCAAATATGTTGATAAATCTATGAGGCAAATTCCCTAAAGATTCAGCACGTCAGTTATCAAGTTAAATATGTCAAAATTAAGATGTTTTATTTGACACACCTAAAGGAAAGGGGTGAAGACCATTTTTTCATTTAGGCCCTTGTGGGCAACCGTATCCAGATGGAATATCCAAAACAATTCTCTGTGTAAGCTCTGGAGTAAACTTTTCCAAAATAAATTTATATCATAAACACAATTGCACAGGGGGGAACCAGCGCTATATAAGCTGCAAGGTGGTAGGAGGAAAAAAGGGGGTTCCTACTATCCCCCAACAATAAAGTACATATATAAAATTATATTCCTACTACCTATCTGCGCTTTTGTATCTATACCCGTTAAAATAAATGGTAAAGGACTTCCGATGCACGCGCCAGCCAAGATGGTGGCGGTTTTATGAGCTCCTCGGGCGGTAAAAATCATCTGCTGCCATCCGGGGTTATATTGAGCTCAAATCATCTCAGCTCCCCGTGATCTGCGAAGGATAAGCCCAGGCAAGGACGGACGGTGAACCCTGGCTCCCTGGACCTTTGAAGCCCGGAAGAACAGCCCGACAGCGGCGGGCACAGTGGCCTCCGACATATTAGTTTGGCGTGTGTGGCCCTACATCCAGTGAGACTTGCTCTGGTGGAACCTGCCTTTCTCCTATCCTGCACGAGGAGACTGCATCGAGAACCAAGGGAGAAGATGTGGCCTGTGACCCACGCTTGGCACCCACGTGCAGACGCCTGAACCCTTGGCCTAGCTGTAAGTGTGGCAGATCTAACACCTGCACTGCAAACCCCATCCTCACCTGGTTGCTGCGGGGTCCAACGGAGCAGACCCGGAAAGGCTGATTCCCAATGTGACTGCCTAGGAAGGCTCATCAGCTGCCATTGACAAGATTGCAGCCTGCAATCCTGCATGGTGTAGACAACTTACTCCTGCTTCTTGTTTGTCTGGTTGGGCTGGTGCGGTGGCTGTAGCGGAGGATCCTCGGGGGACCAGTGTGTGGCTCCGTCCCTTAAGTGGCGCCTGACAGTGGAGAGACTGGATCGGTGGGGACACGGCCGGGGCTCCTATCTCCTGTTCTGAGACAGACCGCGGCCTGCATATTTTTCCCCTGGTCTTGTTGAGTTGCCTGGGATTCACCTCGCTGGCTGGTGGGGAGAAGTAACGGACATTTGTGTGCGTGGTGTGGTGGTGGTGGTGGAGGGCGCCGCTACGTTACACCCTATCCCTGGACCATTAGTCACGCTATCCCATAGAAGACAAGGGCACTATTGACCAGAACATCGTTTGCCTGCTCCAGGAAACGTCTGCTGGGCACGCTGGCAAGTACTATTGTGGGTCCTGTGTGTGTTATAACAGTTATCCTCTCTAACAGGGTCTTTGGCAAAAGCTCAGGACTATTCCCTTTGACAAGTCAAACACTGTAGGGACAAATTCTCATCAGCTATCACGTTAATTCTTCTCCTTTTCAAGCCACTTAAGAATCACTCCTGCTGCTGCGGCATCCACCAGCAGGTGGCATTATTACACAACATATTCTTCATCAATTGTTTAAGCTACAACTGACTGAATATCCTGCAATTCTCCTCAGATCATCTCAATGCCATGCTTGGGTAAATACTCTGCAACTCATTTAGCAGCTTATGAAACAAGCGCAGGCACTGCTTACAGAACTATTATAAGGGACTGCGCACATTAGAGAGCTAAAGAAGTACTTAAAAGCTACCTCTAAAGAATTGGAGTTACCTCCTAAGCTCACTTTCTACTCAGTGTGCAGTCACTTTTGAGGAGACACGCGGACTGATTTTATCTCTGCACCTATAATCCGCCCACTTTCCAGCACCTGGAGCCACAGAAGTTTGGGACACACGCTTGAGGTACCAGACCTACTCCAAATCATTCACTTTGCAGTGTCAGTGCCTCCACGACGACAAGGGACCCCTGATATATTATGCTGAAGACGCGCAACAACAGTATAAAGAGGTAGAGGGACATCTGCATCCGAATGTGGCTGGCATGCCCGTCAGCGCTCCCACTATAAAAAAGTTCAGCTAACACTCACCTCCATAACGGCTATCTCTGCAAAAGGTCTTAGTACCTCACAGTGTAAAAGAGGGACTATAATCCTACCGATCTGGCGTACTCCAGTGAACTGATTGCACCTTGTCTTGCATACGGTACAAAGGTATTTTTAGAGCTGGGGGTTATCAAGCTGTGAACGCCGAATGACGTGTTGATTAGTTGGTACGATAAAGAATTAAGGGTGGGGCACCTTTTGGTTGATCACAACACTAGCTAAAACCTGGGAGCTCTACTAATTCTATCCCCGTGCATAGGGGTCATATGTTAGGGGATTTAACTGCATCCCGTTTCTGATAGTGTGCACCAAGGGCCTGCCACTTGTCGATAACTGTCTATTCACGCTTTCATGTAAACAGTCATTTACATTTAGGGTGACCTAATCCCATCTGCATTATACATTGTAAAGTCTGGTATGAAAAGGTACCTGGAGCGAGGGATTCCGGAAAAAATGGGTAAAACTAGGCCTGCCTCACAACCCACCAGATCACAAAAACCTGGCCCACCTTCCCCCTCCTCACCTCCATCCCCCTCGATATCACAACCAGAGGTTACCATTCCTTTACAGTCTATGACCACTCCCATAGAGGCAACGTCCGCTAGTGCAGCTGCCAGGGAGATGTCCCTAATTATAATGCCTCTAATTGATCAGCGCCTAGACACATTTCAAGCTAATCTCTCCTCTTTGGTATCCCGTATTGAGACCAACGAGAAGAAAATCACACACTTGGAACAGAGAGTTAGTGATGTGGAGGATGACTCGACCGCCACACAGAATATAATCTTATCCCAAAAATCCACAATTGCCAATTTGGTAGCCAAAGTAGATGACCTGGAAAACTGTCACAGACGGAATAACTTGGTTTGTGGGCATTTCGGAATCCATCAAAGGCTCCGATCTCATAGACCTACTTCAAACAGATCTGGCCAATACCCTCCAGATCCGGAGCGATCTTGGAAAGTTAGTGGTAGAACGAGCCCACAGGCTGGGCCCAGAACGCAGTGCTGGCAATGACAAGCCTAGGGCAGTTATCGCCAAATTTCTCAATTATAGGGATAAGGAGAATATTCTCCAGGCCTATCGTAAATGCAATGCTTTAACTCTGCGCTCCTTTAAAATGCTAATTTTCCAAGATTTCTCAGGATTGGTGTCCCAAAAAAGTGGGAGTGTGTAAATGCTTATTTGAGAATCATGTAAGATTTGCCTTACTCTTCCCAGCTAAACTACGCCTTATACATGAGGGCCAGACCCATATTTTTGAGGATGCCAGGGCAGCCCGTGATTTTATCCAACACATGTCACTACCGGACGACCAGTTATACAGATCACCCCAACGTTCCCAAGACCCATGAGAGGGCAATGGAGTAGGGGTACTAAGATGTATAAGCTATACTGCTATGTTATCTTGTTGTTACTTGTTACTTTTAGCGTTAAGGTTAGATTGTTAGATTTTCTGTTCAAATTCCCTCCCACTCCTTTGGGGGAAGGAAATGTTAATAATTGGGAGGAAAAATTGAAAAGAAGGTTAAATTGGAGTTGGTATATCACAATGCAAAGAATACACACAATAAAAATTAACATCATTGAATTGTACAATCAGCAAAGGTGGGATAGAAGTCAATGTGTTCCTGATCCAGGGAAATTAGAAAATAACGTCCGTGACTTCACCTTAAGGGATTTGGATGTCTAGCATAGGAGGACGACACATAAGGGGAGCTAACAGGCTTAATATTGTTTCATGGAATGTCTGTGGGTTAAACTCACCGATTAAGCGTAGATGGGTTCTAACACACCTGAAAGCCCTCAAACCGGATATTGTTTTTTTGCAAGAGACACACTGGCGATCAATCCACACTTAAAAGCCCCTGGATTGTGGAATGTATTGCAGCCTCTTTCGCATCCAACAAACGGAGGGTTGCAATCTTGATTAATAAAAACTTACAGTATTCAATAACTAACAAAATACTGGACCCGGGGGGAGGTACATCATTCTGACTCTCACAATAGGTAATGAATCTTATACCCTGATGAACATCTATGCCCCGAACTCGCCAAACGCTTTGTTCTTTAGAACCATTTCCACCTGCCTATTACAGATAGATGCCCCAAACTTAATCCTGGGGGGGGACCTGAATGCCGCACCATGTCCCAAACTGGATCGTTCGGGGGACGCAGGTCGTGCATCCTCAGGGGAGGGACATGCACTTACTAGTTTCTTCCTGCGGCACTCCCTGATCGACCCATGGAGAATCTATAATCCTAACGAGCGCACCTATACTCACCATTCTCGAGCTCATGATAGTTTCTCCCGAATAGATCAACTCCTCGTCCATACACACCTTCTCACTAGGGTATATGAGGCTCACATCAAAGACATATTGATATCAGACCATGCCCCTATCACACTAACCATACAGATCACACTCCCCAAACAGTCATACATACCCTGGAGATTCCCCTCATATCTCTATCAATCAGAAGAATTTCGTGAATTCCTATCGACTAAGTGGATTGAATTCACGGATGACAATATAGAACACTGGGACAACCCAATCTTATTCTGGAATACTGCCAAGGCGGTGCTTCGGGGACATGTCATCTCCTATTTAAATCATAAGAAGAAACTATATAGGGAAAAATATAATATGCTACTTCATCTAATGCAAGAGGAGCTTAACACCCACTTGTAATCCCCTTCAGAAGCCACGCTTATGGACTACACCAATCGCAAGCAAGCTTTGGAGAGCTTTCTTAAAGCCCAAGCTGAATCCAAATTAGATTACACTAAAAACAGATTCTATAGATGGGGGAACAAGTCAGAGAGATTGCTAGTCAACTTAACGCAACCACCACGACATAAAAACCACACTTTAGCCTTGCGGGGTCAACCATCGACACCCCACATCACTAAAACAGAAGCCATTATCCGTGAGTTCCAGCATTATTATTCTACACTATACACAGCTATACCGGATGATAGGAATTTACACTATCAGATGCTGGATAAGGCCAAACTCCCCAAACTCTCACTGGCCCAACAGGAATTTTTAAATGCCCCTATCTCGGAATGAGAGGTAAAGCAAACTATCTCGTTCCTCAATATTAATAAATCGCCTGGCCCTGACGGTCTCACGGCGGAATTCTATAAAATTATATCTCAAAATCTTGCTTCCTTCCTTACCACCCTCTTTCAAACGATACATCAGGGCACTACACAATTCCCGCGGTTCAATGAAGCACACACAATACTGCTGCTGAAGCAAGGCAAAGACCCTAAAAATGTCACGTCATACAGGCCCATTACTTTATTGAATCAGGATTATAAAATCCTAGCCAAACTGGTGTCCATCATGTTGCAAGTGCTTCTCCCATCTCTGCTTACAGCACATCAATTGGGCTTCACACATGGTAGGCACTCGATTAAGGGGATTAGAACAGCCATTGCGGCCATAGTAGCAGCGTACAAACGAAACTCGAAATCTACACCAGAAATCCTGCTTAGCCTGGATGCCGAAAAGGCGTTTGACAAGGTGTCGTGGCTGCATCTTTACAGGATATTTGAGGCGCGTGCCTTTGGAAACGCATTTTCGCAATTTGTACAATTTCTATATTACAACCCCCGAGACTCGCCTGACCATCAATGGGGAACTTGGATCCCCCATACAGATGTCCCGCGGGACCAGACAGGGCTGCCCCCTGTCGCCCTTGTTTTTTAACTTGGCATTGGACCCACTATTAAGGATACTCCAAAGCAATACAGAGTTCCAAGGTATCAAAACTGGGGCAATCACCACAAAGATAACCGCTTTCGCGGACAATCTGCTATTATATATTTCCAATCCACAAGTCTCATTACCCGCAATATTCAACATAATCAATCAGTTTGGCTTGGTGTTTGGATTCACTATTAACCAAGATAAGTCGGTAGCAATGCTATTGAACACTCACCCCCCCCCCCCCCCCTGGGGAACCAGTTCCACGGTCAAATGNTCCTGGAGATCCAGTTACCAGTTACAATGGGCTCCTGAGGCTATTAAATACCTAGGAGTCCAGATTCCCAAGAACATCAACAAACTATATTCCCTAAATATGGGCCCTTTGATTTCAAAAGAAGAATCGGAATTACAGGGCTGGGAGGGTCTGCCCCTGTCCTATTTGGGTAGGGCAGCCCTTATAAAAATGGCAAGCTTCCCCAAGCTATTATATCCCCCCCAGGTTCTCCCAATAATCCTGAAAGAGAAGGATGAAAAGATCTTAAATTCCGCCTTCCGAATGTTCATCTGGAGGCAAAAACCCCCTAGATAAAGCTTATTTTAATTACAGCAAAAAGCAGAATTGGGTGGTATCAATTTTCCCAACCTCAAACAATACAGTTACGCAGGCAATCTGCGAATAATAAAGGATTGGCTACATAATTCTAATACATACACATATCAAGGTATAGACCAATCTTTCATACCGGACATCAGTCTTGTCAATTTCTTGCATATGAAAAGGGCAGACATGACGGAAGGTTTGACAGATAATCCCCTACTGTTGGCTGCCTGGTCTACCTGGAAGGCGGTTCGCAAAAGAAACAAACTAAAATATACAAACTCTTTGTTTCAAACGTTATTGCATAATCCCCACTTCCAGAGGGGCCAGGCTGCCTACCCATTTATTCAATGGAACAATCAAGGCATTAAGACCCTAGGGGATAATTGAATTGGCGAATTTTTATCGGGCAATTGAATCGGGCCCTCTGTTTCAAACGTTATTGCATAACCCAGGCTTCCAGAAGGGCCAGGCAGCCTACCCGTTTACTCAATGGAACAATCAAGGCATAAAGACCCTAGGGGCCCTAGTGGATCAGGGATGGCAATCAGTCCTAACAGTACCAAAAATACTGCATAAACATGACCTACCTGAGTCACAAAGGTTTTTTGTAATGCAAGTGCTACACCACACCAAACATATCACAGACCTATTATCTCCCAATGACTGGCTCAATGACTTAGATAGGGATTTAGGTAAACCAGCGACAGGTAGGGGGGCCATTTCACGAAATTATAAACTCATAGCTAGATGCAATGAACAGTTGTACTTGGTTAATGAACATCCATGGTCAGACATATTCCCTGATTTATCTCCAGAAGACATGTATAAGGCAATACTTTACTCGAGCAAGGTATTACCAGCCAGCACATATAAGGAAATGTTCCTAAATATATTCCACAGAGGGTACCTGTCTCCTCATCGCCGATTTAGCATGGGCGTATCAGAGAACAGCGAGTGCCCCAAATGCGGTGCACAAATAGCAACATTATACCACGGTCTCTGGGAATGCCCATCCATAAATCACTTTTGGAGACAAGTGCAATTGTACACCTCAAACCATCTCTTGGAATTTGCCCCTCTGTCACCCCTTTGGGCAATCCTAGGAATCCCAGATCCAACGCTCAAATTTACGAAGGGTGGTCGTAAATTGGTGCTGATTGTGTCAGCGGTCGCAAGAAAATGCATACTACAACAGTGGATACAGGCGGTTCCGCCAACATTACTAATGTTCCATCAAAAACTCTATCAGGTATTTCGCATGGATTGGTTAGAAACATCTCTACACAAAAGACGAGACACACAAAAACTTTTCGAAGTATGGGAAAGTTTTATCGAAATACTACCTGACAAAATGAAATTGTGCATTTACCATTGCTTCCACAACAATTATTGGTACGAGCTTCAGACATACGAAAACGACCCTCCCATTGTACTAAGAGATGGGACCTATCCCGGGATTAGAACCTTCCTAGGCAAATCAGAGCATCAACACCAACTACACATGAGGTTCTATAGCTCCCACACCTGGGTCTCATAGCTTGATTGTACTTGGTATTTTGCATACTGTTACGAGACTCATAACCCACCAACGTGATGATTAATGATATGTCGATAACATTGTTTGTATTGTGATTAATGTTCAGATATTCTTTTGTGCAGTACTTTGTATTGTATGTTTACTCCAATAAAGAAATTATAATAAATAAATGATAAAAATGGTCAATATCTTAAAATGAGATACCTATAAAAAAATACAAGCATGCAATTTATTAAAATAAACCATCAATCAAAGTCTCTATGCATTGTTTTTCAGCTAACGCTGTGCAGGCAAACAAAATAGAATCGGGTATTGTCTTCTTGATGTTCTGGTCACTCTCAAGCATGTAAAACAAAAGTAGGAAAGAACAATAGTGTGATCCGTTTTAAAACACTTTATTTCTACACAACATCTGCTATTGACATTATTAAATAGACAACTAGCAATAATAAAAAAATCCAGCTATACTACTACAGTTCCCCCCGCGTACCAAATGCCGCTCGGATCTTAGATGGTAAATTAAAGTCTCTGTCCAGACTGGCCCGGGTATCCACTCCTTCCAGAGAAACGATGTTGCATCTGCCGTCGGTAAGGTCCTCAGTGTTCAGCTGGTTTGGCTCCACTCACGCGTTTCAAACCCTCCGGGGTCCTTTCTCAAAGTGATGATCCATGGATCTCTGGTTCCTGCCTTTATGCTGCCTGCACAGCTGCTGGCTAATTAATTACAGTCCTCCTCGTGTCGATTTATGTTTCCTTTGCTTGTTTCATTTAAATACTTTATATAATCTCAATATGCCTCATTCCTTTAGCCTCTTCGTTTGATTTTATGCTGCTATAGTTATTGAGTCCCATTTCATCGCTATCTTTTAAATCCCTCTAATGATTTGCATTAAAGGGACAGTCTATTCATTGACCGCAATACAAAGTTGAGACTTCTAATTGCCATTTAATTGGAGCAGAAGGAATTACTATTATAGTACAGCCAAAGGAATGTGACATTTTTTATACAACACGTGGCAAGACAGTAATCACAACTTTCCTGTGTTCCCATACTTAAATGATCTCCAGAATATGTATGCCTTAAATCCTTCCAACATTGCTCCATATCATACTCCTTAGGGATATTGTAGTAATAACTATGCTGATGGTAATTTCAATATCCCTTCTTATGGGCCCCTAAACTGACTATGGTCTAACCGGTAGGACTATAACCACATCCGTTCAGGGATTGCCCAAACCTAACTAGCCATCAGACTCAACCTAGCAGCTACTTTTAACGGAATAATTCTCATCATCCTAATATTATAAAAGTTTCTTTCTAACAGATATAATTAACGTTCCAACAATTATAAACCAACAAGTATAACTAACAGAGTTACTGTCCCTTTTACGGGTATTTCTACATTTCCTATCTAAATTTTAAATCAAACAATTTTTATACCTTTCATATATTTCAATGTCAGGTTCCTACACCTAACCTGAACATTAACATTAATTTCCTCTCGTATATTCTCTTTACATACCCATCTTCATACAGCTGTATGAAGCTGTATGGGTTTCGATGATACAGCTGTATGAAGATGGGTATGTAAAGAGAATATACGAGAGGAAATTAATAGGAATTATTTGGGAAGATCGATTTGAAATTCCAGTATAAGGTATAAATATCTGTACATGGATTTATCTGTGGTTGTGTAAGATCCAGTCTTTTACTAATATAGTGAAATTGAAGTCTGGGAAATAAATTATAAAAGCGGAGTCTGAGTATACTTAGGGGGTTTTATTTTATTTATCAATTTGGTTAGTATCATTCCTGCAAAGTATACTGTGACTACAGGAATTATAATACATGGTGAAGTTGAAGTTTGGGAAATAAATTATAAAAGCGGAGTCTGAGTATTTTTAGGGGGTTTTATTATATTTATTAATTTGGTTAGTATTATTCCTGTAAAGCAGACTGTGACTACAGGAATTACATCTTGTAATTAGGACATATTGTATTGCATATATACTATATTGTATTGTATTTTTATAGCGTGATGTATTATACCTGGTGGTATTAAAGTTGTGATTACTGTCTTGCCACGTGTTGTATAAAAAAATGTCACATTCCTTTGGCTGTACTATAATAGTAATTCCTTCTGCTCCAATTAAATGGCCATTAGACTGTCCCTTTAATGCAAATCATTAGAGGGATTTAAAAGATAGCGATGAAATGGGACTCAATAACTATAGCAGCATAAAATCAAAAGAAGAGGCTAAAGGAATGAGGCATATTGAGATTATATAAAGTATTTAAATGCATATAACATGAAACAAGCAAAGGAAACATAAATCGACACGAGGAGGACTGTAATTAATTAACCAGCAGCTGTGCAGGCAGCATAAAGGCAGGAACCAGAGATCCATGGATCATCACTTTGAGAAAGGACCCCGGAGGGTTTGAAATACGCGAGTGGAGCCAAACCAGCTGAACACTGAGGACCTTACCGACGGCAGATACAACATCGTTTCTCTGGAAGGAGTGGATACCCGGGCCAGTCTGGACAGAGACTTTAATTTACCATCTAAGATCCGAGCGGCATCTGGTACATGGGGGGGAACTGTAGTACTATAGCTGGATTTTTTTTTATTACTGCTAGTTGTCTATTTAATAATGTCAATAGCAGATGTTGTGTAGAAATAAAGTGTTTTAAAACGGATCACACTATGTTCTTTCCTACTTTTATTTTACATGCTTGAGAGTGACCAGAACATCAAGAAGACCATACCTGATTCTATTTTGTTTGCCTGCACAGCGATTGCTGAAAAACAATGCATAGAGACTTTGATTGATGGTTTATTTTAATATTTTGCATGCTGGTATTTTTTTTATAGGTATCTCTTTTAAAAATATAGACCATTTTTATCATTTATTTTAACGGGTATAGATACAGAAGCGCAGATAGGTAGTAGGAATATAATTTTATATATTTTCCAAAATAAATGCTTGGATATCCCTATAATTGGAATTATGGGTAGTCAGATAGTGTTTTGCAACCGGAGTGAGAGTTTTTAGTTTTTGTCTGTCGGTTTTGCTGTTCCTGATGGATCCAATATGTTCCAGTAAACGTATTTTAAATTTCCTGGAGGCAGATAAGACAGTAAATTACATTACTGGTATTGCAGTTCACATGGTCCCTAATTTTAGGTGTTGTCCCAAAGTGATCTGTGACATCACAGGTCTTTGCCATGTGGCCACATGCCTTGCACGAGCCACATGCATACGATCCCGGATACCTTGGGATATTCTTACTTTTGATAGATCTGAAATAGCTATTCACTAGCTTGTTGCGTAGATTTGCCAGCCTCCGCTAACACATTTTAATCCTGCCATTGACAACTTCATCCAAAGTTTAATCGCTCCTGAGGATATGTAAATGTTTGTTCAGAATATTTACAAATTGATTTGATATTCGACAGAAATCTCCAATAAATCGTATCTGACTATCAGTAGACTCTTTCCTCTTAGGGTATATTAATTGTTGTCGAGGGATGGTACAGACAAATCTATAAGCCTTGGTAAGTATTTTATCTGAATAGCTGCGTTTGGACAACCTTGCTCTAAGTTCATCGGCTCTGTTCTTAAAAGATTTGGCAGTAGAGCAATTACGGCATAAGCGCAGATATTCTGCTTTGGGTATGCTTTTCACCGTTGTTGGGGCATGGGCACTGGTATAATGCAGTATACTATTTGTTGCTGTACTCTTCTGAAACAGGTCAGTAGTTAATTCTCCTGTCTCGTTGAGGGCTATAGTTAAATCAAGAAAATCCACGCTTTTAAGGCTCATATTCATAGTTAATTTCAAATTGAAACTGTTGGAGTTAAGTTCCTGAACAAATTCCCTGAGTAATAATGGGTCTCCCCACCATAGAAGCAGGATGTCGTCTATATATCTTAGCCAAAGTATGATATATGGCTGGTATTTCCGATAATTATTGGAGAAGACGACATCCTGCTCCCACCACCCCAAGTAGAGGTAGCCATAGCTCGGGGGACACGCTGTGCCCATCGTGGTGCCCTGTACCTGCAGATAAAACCTCTGATGAAAAAGAAAAAAATTGTGGGATAGTACAAACTCCAACAGCTGTAAGAGAAACTCATTAAATACGTGATTAGAATTAGCCCTCAAGAAATACCTGTCGGCGTTGAGACCCACATTATGCTGAACGCTCGTGTACAATTGTTCAACATCCAAAGTCACGAGTCAGGTGCCTGATTCCACCCTAATGTCCTCTAGATGTTGCAACAGATCCATCATATCCTTGATGTAAGAAGGAAGAGAAGTTACATACGGTCGCAAGTAAGCATCAATAAACTTGCTGGCTTGTTCCGTAAGAGATCCGTTACCGGATACAATTGGTCTCCCACTAGGTTTAACTGGGTTTTTATGGATCTTGGGCAGTAGGTAGAGTGTTGCCACTCTGGGTTTTTCCACTGCCAAAAATGTAAGGTCTTTTGCAGTGAGAAGACCTTCATGTTTGGCCTCAGATAGCAATTTTTTATATTTCTTAAGAAAGATGTCTGTGCGATTAAAGGTGATTTTTCTATAACAGCAAGTGTCATTCAATTGGCGCATAGCCTCGGAGACATACTGATCCTTAGACCACAGCACAATATTACTTCCCTTATCCGACGGTTTTACCACTACATCTTCCCATGATTGAATTTCCTTCAGGGCGGCCCATTCATTTTTAGATAAATTGCTATCTGTACGGCTTGATCACTTAAAAAGAGAACATTTAGGTCTTCAGAAACTAAACTTTTGAACACCGAAATCGCAGGAATTTTCTCCATATCCGGAAAAAATTTTGACTTAACTTTAAGATTGATGGAGGAGTCACAATGGCTTACCTCCGATAAGTCTTCCAGAATGGATATAGCCTGCAATTCTTCCTAACTGAAGATGGATGATGGAATCACATCTGATGGAACAGTAACATCTATAGAGGAGAGAGAGCTGGACAAGGAATACATTTTATGTAAAGTTAACTTGCGTAGGTATAAATTAAGGTCATGTTCCCAGATAAATTTGGAGAAACTAGCTGTGGGACAAAAGGATAAACCCTTACTCAAAACTGATATATAGTCATCAGATAAGACATGGTCAGTTAGATTGATTACTTGAAGCATATCCATGTTCATGGATTGATCTGTTATTGTCTGAAATTTTTGTTGTTGCGTCCCCGACCTCTGCTCTTGTTTTTTGTTACGGCTCCTCTTCCCACTCCTCCTGATCTTGTATTGACCTGTCTTTGATCTAAAAAAGACACACTAGATGCTAATGTGGTAGGGTCTTTACTGGAGCCGGTTAATTGGGAATTAGACACATCAGAGCCGCTTGAGTCCATATCTACATCGGACCTAGAGTCAAGATCCGATCTGTAAACATTATATCTTCTACTTCTACCTCTTTGACTCTTATTTTTATGCCATGTCAATACCTGATTCTGAACAAAGTCCTCCTTATCTCTTGCGAATTTGTCTTTTTTAATTTCCATAATTTCCTTATCAATTGCTGCTATCTCTATTTTGTATTTATTATACATTTCCTGGAATGCATCCAGTTCCTCATATTGTTTGAGATTATCACTTATCTGTGTAATTTCTCTATTAATATCCACCAAAATTATCTCATCATGCTTGATGAGAGTCTTAAGGAGATCCTGTGAGCATTTTATCAATGCTGCATCCCATTCTTCCTTCAGATTAGGGGTAGCTAGATCAAATGCAGGAAAAAGAGTAGGTCTGAGCCCCGTTGGGGTGATATTACATTTAATATAATTATTATTAGTAGATAGATTCCACCAAGTTTTAGTCTGGCGGATCAGCAATTGTTTTAAATGAAACAAATCATCAGCCCATGATTGATTCTTTAAATTGCTCCTTGTTGGATCAGTGGTGAAAAAAATCTTCCACCTCCTTCCTTAATTGATCCAGACGCTCATTAAGATCTCTTAGTATACTAAATTCCGACATAGTGAACCAAGCTCTCCACTAGAGATCAAAAAATTATTATATACAAATGAAACAATTCGTGCTAGTCAGAGAAAGGGGCTTAGAAGTACCCCAATAATATGTACAATCGCAAACAACAGAGGAGTGACTGCACAGAATATCTTATCACACAGTGGCCCAAGGTGCAGCACTATTCCCTAATATTTCACAGGATACACAAAAAAGAAGAAAAAAGCAGGGAATTTAGGTGCACACTTATATTATACCTGTGGTATAAT
Organism: Limnodynastes dumerilii; assembly: GCA_011038615.1. Classification (NCBI taxonomy): domain Eukaryota; kingdom Metazoa; phylum Chordata; class Amphibia; order Anura; family Limnodynastidae; genus Limnodynastes; species Limnodynastes dumerilii. The sequence goes on from WWET01007273.1 coordinate 24,818, forward strand.
TAAAATATAAACCAGCCCAATAAGTGCAAACAAATATATTGATTTTATTAATCCAAAATTCAATAATTTTTTAAAAGGACAAGCAGGCAAATATTAAAAGGGATATGCAATGAAACATATATTGAAATACAAATTCAGTTCTAACAGCTGCCACAATCAATTCAAAAAGTATCAAAAAGACATTCAAATACAATGTTGCCACAATCTATCAGATACATATGCCAATTAGAAAAGTACAAAAAGCTATTGTAAACCAGAGAGGTATATCGAGGTATATTGATAGGTTGCAATGTGCAAACAACAATAGGTAAACTTAGACAATTCATATAGGGCATAGGAAATATTCCAGACCGCCAACTAATCTAGTGGAGGGAAGCTTACCATGGATATAACATTAGCGTCCTCACGGGCGCGCTTCGTCCTTCGTATATTATATACACACACACACACACACACACACACACACACACACACAAAGATTATATTATTATGTATTTTAAGAATTGCACTACACTGACTGATTTCTTTTTAAATGTTAAAGGATGTTACAATCCTGAGTATAGGAACCTGCTTAACAACAATATCACAAGTCATACTTGCTGAAAGAATGTAGTAAAAGGATGATCACACAAAGGGAGGATCGGGATGATCGCCTGTTGTAAACCTTCAAAGCACTAGATGGCACTATATTTAATCTTTTTTAAAATGATTAAAAAGTTAAAAAATCAAAAAATATGCCTTCAAGTTTATAATATTAATCACAAAACCACAAAAGTATGTTTCACAACCCTGGCTTTCGTGACTTATCTGGGGTACAATGGGGTACAAGGGATTAATCACAACAGCCACCTGGTCTGTTTTACAATGACTAACTCCCTTTATCCACCCAAAATATGACTTATTACAAAGGAGCTTACATCATAAAAACTATTCACAGGAGGTATCAGATTCTCCTTTACACAAATCTAACACAATTATACTCTATCAGAATTATCATAAACTCAGAATGATCCCTTCTTTTACCATTAAGTTGAGTTGATTAACCAAACTGGACTGACACATGAATCCCTAAGATGCATATTTACAAAAGAATAACAAAATGAACATACAACATGCAAATCAGTTTCTTTTAAAAGAAAAAGGGGGAAAACACAAAAAAACTTACGCAATGAACTTCCCTGCCTGTGATTAGTAGAATATTTAGAAGGAACACTTCCTTCAAAGATCCCAGGAAATGAACAAAATTATGTATCTGGACTACACTTTTTAAAGGCAAAATTTGCTCCTCTACAACAGCTCCCACCTTTTGTGAAAATGACAGGTTTGATTCTGGAGATACTCTTCCTCAGAGATCTGGCTTTATGACCCCCCCCCCCCCCCCCCCCCTCTCTCCGTGACTGGTCTGTTTCTTTTCAATATCCTGATCCATTTACGACAGTAGCCATAACTTGTTCTGCCCCACTACCTTCAAGCTAGTGCCATAAAACATTTTGAAGTTAGCTTAATATAGTTTGCATTAATATAGTTTGCATAACTCTGTATAGCATATATGTAGTTATTTATCTGAAAACATATATAAAAATGTAAATAAATACCGATACAGTATTTTTATTTACATATTCACTCCAGACCAGTGGCGGAAGTACCAGAGAAAATGGAGGCGCTGGACTCTAGGCGCTAGCCCGGAGGTTGGCACTTCTCCATTGTCCCTCTGGCAGTGTTGTGTCCAGTGTTCCCCAAAAGTCTCTCTGCTTGTAATGAAGTCAATATTTAACACTGCGCAAACAATTTGTAATAGGGGTATGGAGACCTTTTATCTAAAGCCAAGTTTAAAACAAAGTCTTAATAGACATGTAATTTTATCACAATGTCACAGATGATTGCAGTGATTAAAGCAGCAGAATCTCATAGGTGTGTATCTCGTCAGTGGCTGATCTGGGGGTTAAGCCCTATACGCACTTCATATTTTGAAACGATGGATAACATTATAGAACATTTTAATTGCCAATCAGGCTGCATACACAATACACATGATTTTCGGTTGAGCCTTCAGTATTGATTGCTTGATCGTTTCAATTAAACTTTTTAAAATATGTGATCAAACGATTTTATGTACTATCAAGCATGATTATTGCAGCGTATGTATACACATACGCAATATCATCCAAAAACTCCTTTCTTAGGTGTTTATTATTGTTTATAAGTTTCTAGATAAAAAAAACTTCATGTTTTTTACCTGCAAGGCTCCTACATTGAGGGATAAACTTCAATCCAGCTTTATTGCCCATCAACCAAAAGGTCCAATTCGGAATAAGGGGTTTTATAGATGCGGTTCCTGTATCATGTGCCACACATGCCCACTTAAAACGGTAAAGAAGTGTGATTCCTATACTTCAACCAGTAATGGCAGACAATTTGATATTAAGGAGTTCATTACATGTGATTCCCACAACTGCATCTATTTATTAGAGTGTAGTTGCGGACTACAGTATGTAGGCAGGACGTCCAAAGCACTCAAAACGAGATGGAGTGAACATATCTGAAATATGAAAAAAAGGCACACTTACCCACTCCGTATCTGCACACTGTAAGGATAAACACGACTGTGATCCATCCTCCATAGTAAACTTAATGGGCATAAAACTAGTTAAAGAAAATTGGAAGAAGAGAGATATTGCCACCAGACTAGCCAAAGCAGAAATGCAGATCATATTCCGGATGGACACGTTGGACCCTCATGGATTGAACTTGGATTTTAAATTAAAATGGTTCATTTAGTGGCCCACCCCCCCAATTTTCCGATCTCCACGGTGACCCTATACCTACGGTTAAGGGTCAAACTTGGTAACACCCAACC
>WWET01007273.1:27729-46018 GCA_011038615.1 Limnodynastes dumerilii
TGGGCTGGGCTAGTACCTGGTAGGTGATGGCCAGGATATACCCAGTACCGTAGGTTAATTGGATCGTGCTCTCATCTGGAGGATGGGGGGGGGGGTCAGGTTAGGGGTTACATTAGTTTCTATTCATGTATCACCCCTCCTTGTTTTATCCATTGGGTGTCTGGACTTGTATCCCTGGATTATGAACCTATTTGAGATCTGGGACTTTATTCTGTGTCCATAATCCCTGACTCTCTATCTACTAGGGATATATTGGAATGTTATATCCATTTGGTACATGTATTATATATATTTTATGGTGTATATTTGCGAACTTCTATCAGATACGACCCTTATTTATGAGAAAAATATATATTTTTCAGAGAGTCTAATTACCTCAATTTCTTCATTAATTTGTTCCATTCCTTTATTGATCATCATCTCAAAGAGGATGTACTCTGCAAACAAATAACACTAATACAGTTTTTATAATGATGGATGCTTCCCACTTAGGGCAATATAATGGTTGTCCTAATGTCATACTATGATTATACCAACTATAATCTCCAAGTGATAACTATTATTAAGATGGGCACTATGGTAGCATTTTCTATAATCAGCACTAGTCATCTCACCCACATCACTTTCCGGTATGTGAGAGAGAGAGAAATTGCTGACAGGACCCTGTTGCTATAGATTGACAGTTATTCTCATCATATTAATCGACCATGATTCCACTCACATTACTTTCCGGTATGTGAGATAGGTATAGTGGCCGCAATCTGGTTATTGTGTTGGTTTTGTTCTATTATTTATTTTCATATATTTATTTATTATCTTTCATTCATTTTTTATGGATAGTGAATATAGGAAGGTAGATTTTATCTGTAATCTTATTATTTCTGCGATAGGGTGTCATAAGGTTTGTTCCCCTCTTTGAAATTTTAACTTATGTGTTACAAAATTTGTAATTGGTACTGTTTCTCATGCTTTTAAATGGAATAGGTTGGTGCTCATTGACTAGCACATATGTCTCCATTATCCCTGGTTTTATCAGATTAGCTCCCCTCCATAGTATACACCCCCTTCCCTGCTGTTCACTTGTCTAGCACCTATGCCATTATGATGGACAGGATGTATGGAGGCGTGAACAACACGCTGAATGGACATGGATTCAATTGCGGGAGGATTGCTAATTACTGCATACACCTGACCACACACAGCTTTATAAGGACAGCCCTTCCAACCTCCGTCATTCTGGCTTGAGAAAGGGACCCGCCAGGACCCGAAACGCGTTGCCTGGCACATTCTACATGTGGACCTCCAGTTCCTGCAGTGAGACCAGTTACCCGGGACTGTGTTCATATAAGGGAAGTACGGCACCACTCCTGAGACCGGAGGTCTCCGTGCTCTTATGCATTCTGTCACTTTATCCTTGTCTCTTTATTATGGATGATTTTATCGTTCATTGATCATTGTTATATATAATAAATATGTATATTTTTTTTCTGATTCATTTTTTTCAGATTATTTTGAGAGCCAAGGAGAACCGTTTTAAAAAGTGATTGGGATTTCTTCTGAGGTTGGAAGGAGCTACCCTCATTGGGGACTATCTGCTTATCACTAGATACTTTTTGCACTTTGCACCTTTTGGACTCTAATTGCACTTCATACCAAGTTGAAATACCTTTACTAAACACTCTGTTTTAATTTTTATGACACGTCCAATGCAAAGGTTTTGAAATCCTATAGCAATTTTGTATTGAATAGTTCTATATTGATATATCATAGGCCCTTTGATCTATGAGATATATTTAATATTGCATTTTTGTTTAATGATCTGCTTCATTCATTTATTCATTGCTGCATTATGTGTTGGCTTTGAAGGTTTTTATTGATTTTTAAGGGTATTAAATGTGTTTCTTATTTTAGCGCAGTGACGATTACACATTTGCTTTTATATAATATCTGCTTTATATTTGATTACAAATCATTATACTGTTCTTACAGCAGACCACCTTTACCAGCGGTTTTATTTGCCCAGGTATATATTAGAACTTATTTTTGTACTATACTGCATGACCATATTTTAGATATACAGCACTGTTTCTCTTACCAATATATTGTTGTGTTGTGTTTGAATAAGAGGTTGTGGACACTCTATGGTTGGTTGAAACTGCTGCAGTATTCGGCACCATCTGTCCTTACATCAAATTCTCCCTCCAGCCCACTATATTTAGGATCTTGTCTGTTATTATTCAGTAAATATTTTCTGTTTCTTTGTAATGCCTCTTGATATGCCTTTTAAAGCAAGGAAGAAGGATAGCCCTGACTTATAAATGAATCCTTTAAACATTTACATCTACAATTCTGTGGAACAGTTCCTCCAGTCTCTTTGGAATATTTTATTTCCAGTATCTTTGATGACAAATCTTATAACTTAAGAATTGATTATGATCATCCTTCTTTCCATAATGCCTGGTCTGCAAAAGACCATCAAAAACATATGCAGTGATATTCAGAAAATTAATATAGTTTGAGGAATTACTAACTGTGGGCCAGATCCACACCCATAGTTTTTCCGTATGCACGGGGGTGTTTAAATCTGCACGAGAGAAGGGAGTGAACTCTCTTGGTTGTATAGTGTCTTATGCTGCCATAAGGCAGCCTTAAGTCGCACTTGTGGGTCAGCGGCCCGTCTTAACGCTAATCCGTCCATGAGTGGGATTCCCATCCCACACTAAAATTGAAAGCTTCCCCTGCACACCTTTACGGGCAGAGGGGAAGCTCAGCCCCTTTTTTTACTTAAAAGCCATCATACAGAACTTAGGGCATGTGCCCTCCAGTCCATAAAGCACACTTACGCACTTTGTGTTACTTTATTAAGTGAGGATCTGGTCCTGGGTGAGTAAACGTTACACTATAAGAATTAGTTTTTAGAAATTCAATAAAAGTAGAAACTGAATTTAAATCTTACTCACTTGGTTCTCAGCCAGGCAGGAGCAATCTGTTGTGGACACATTTTGAAAATGGCTGGAAGAAAACAGCCATTTCGTAAAAAGGGCAACTCTAACTGCCGGACTATACCACCTGGTGAAACTTAAACATCTTTAAAGGAGCACTTTGTGCATTAAACTGCAGTTGCCACACTCTTGAGCATTCCTTCAATCTACCTAGATCATCCATTATTTTGTGTACCCCTCCTAGCGTGTCTACCCTGTTACATATCTTTGTGTCATCTTTGAGGCATATTTTCCCCTCTATACCACAGGCAATATCACCTATAAAGGTATTAAATAGTACTAGTCCAAGTACAGAACGCTGGGGTACTCCACTGGCTACATTACCATCCCCAGAAGGGATTCCATTTACTACAACCCTCTGTTGTCTATCCTGTAACCAAGATCATATCCATGCAACTATCCAAAGTTTCCAGCTTATTTAACAGTCTGTTATGTGGCAGTGTCAAAAGCCTTACTAAAATCTAGATAAGCTATAACAACAGCTCCCCCTTTATCTAATACTTTACTGACCCAGTCAAAAAATTCAATAAGATGTGTTTGACATGACCTTCCCCCAGTGAATCCATGCTGCTTGGGATCCTGTAAGTAACTGGATTTAAGATACTGTACAATTTCCCTACTACAGATGTTTGACTCAGTGGTTGGTAGTTTGATGCTTCTTCCGTACTTCCACTTTTATGCAGAGGGACGACATTTGCTATTTTCCAGTCCTCTGGAATCAACCCAGTTATTAGTGACTGATTGAATCATTAAGTTAATGGTTTTGCCAGCACCCTTCTAAGCTCTTTTAGTATCCTCGGATGTATCCCATCTGGTCCCATTCATCTGTCCACTTTCAGCTTTGAAAGTTCTTTTAATACCTGCACCTCAGTGAAAGTAGTAGTAATTTCCCCCATTGTATTAATAGACTTCCCATTTAAAAGTGGACGCTTCCCCTCTCTCTCTTTTGTGAATATTGAACAGAAATACTTGTTAAGATATTCTGCCATAGACCTTTCATCCTCAACAAGAATCCCACTCTCCATTTTGAGCCTTATGATACCCTCTTTAGTTTTTCTCCTTTCCTTTATATACCTAAAAAAGCTTTTTTTGTAAATTCTTTACTTAGTGTCAAATAGAACAGCAGGCATACAATCCGTATCATAACATCATAGTGTAATACATATTGTGTAGTGGTATATAAGACAATCAACAATTTACCATTAAAGGCAAAGCGCATAATAGAGACTATAACGTATATGACGTCAGACACTGGAGAGTATGGTTTTTTTTAAGTACTTCAGAGAATTTGGGGGTAAAATGAAAGGGGAGGGACAGGTAGGGAAAAGGGGGGGGCATAGCCAGGTATGAGCATGAACTTGTCAATATAAGCAATATAAAATGGAAATTTAACTTGGATGGGTCAGTCACATATATAAAAACGGTTTCAATAACAATAATCAGTTACAAACGAATATTACTGTCTCTTGCTAAGCTTTCTCCCGCACGGGGAAGGAAACCAACATAATGGAAGGGGACAGTAAACAGATTGCACCTAGCTACTCAACAAAGTTTGAAACTAGAGGGACAGTTTAAATTCCATCCAACTGGACCAGATGGAGGTGAATTGCTGAAAATTTATCAGCGGCAGACAGCGCAATTTCATCCATGTTGTAATACAAATCCACCCTGTTAATCCACTTCCTTATAGAAGGAGGGGGAAGTTGATTTCCAGTGTACAGGAATTACTGCTATTGCTGCATTGCTCAAGTGGCGCACAAGGAAGTTTTTAAAGGAGGAGATAGGGGAGGTGTCTAAGGCAAGGAGCCAGAATTCAGGCTCTCTAGAGATCTCATCTCTGGATAGGTATGTGCCTGGCCATGTCCATAACACATCTCCAGAAGGGTCTAATAACAGTGCAATTCCACCATATATGAAGAAAGGTTCCAATCGATAACCCGCATCTCCAGCATACGTTTGAGATATTGGGAAAAATATTGTGTAGTCGAGTTGGAACCATATACCAGCGTGAAAGCAATTTATATATCGAGTACTGAGAGGCTATAGGAAGTGCAATGTATTTTTTTGAAAATAGTCTCCCAGTCAGAAGCTTTGAGGGGGGCAGCATTTCCTTGTTCCAAGCTTTAACAAAAGTGTGCTCAATGGAGGAGGAGTGATCGGTAAGCAGTCTATATAAGGTGGAGACTAAGTGTTTTGGGGGAGCAGGTTGGGAGCATAGTGATTCAAATTCTGATTCATCACGACTGAACTCAGCAACATTGGAGCATGTCTGAATAAAGTGCTGAAGTTGGAGGTAAGTCCAATGATCCCTACGAGAAAACCCATATTGATCTTCCAAATTCTGGAAAGGCAGGAGACCCACAGAATTCACTAGCTGGCTCACCCTGAAAAGTCCCGCTTCCATCCATGAGAAATGGAGGGGAATTACCAGGAGGGAAGGAAGGGTTATAGATGAAAGGGGAAAGAGGAGAGGGATAATTTGTCCAGCGCAAATGTTTATTCAGCGTCTTCCAAATTGTTAAGGTAGGACCAATCATCGGGTTGGTTGAGGAAGGCATATTAGGGAGCCAGGGAATTAAATGTAAAGGGATGTGAAAGCTAAAGTTCTCCACCTAGACCCACTGCTTGTCAGTGGATTGTCTGGTCCAATCAATTACCTGACTTAAGTGGACAGAGTTATAGTACATGCGCATGTTTGGAAGCTGGAGCCCGTCACTATCTTTTAGCGCATACAATGTGTTTTGACTGCAATGAGGCCTCCTGTTCTTCCAGATGAAGCTATGGCACACGCGTTCATACTCCAGGAAGAAGCGAGCTGGAATGTGTATGGGGAGGGTTTATAGTATAGCAGTTTTGGTAGAACATTCATTTTGAGAATGTTAATGCGACCCAACCACGAGAAGTCTTTGGGTGACCAAGCAAATAGGCTTTAATTTTGAGGAGCATTGGGGGGAAATTTTTCTCAAATAGTAAAGCAAGGTACAAGGTTATATTAACCCCTAAGTAACGCAGATGTGACTCGTTCCATTGAATGGGGAAGAAAGGTGCCAGGTTTCTTTGAATATCTGAGGGGAGATTAATCTGAAGTGCATGAGACTTACTCCAATTGACTTTAAAGTCTGATAAGTGCCCAAAACGCTGGAACTCTTGCATCAGTAGTGGCACAGAGGTCAGTGGGTCAGAGACATACGCCAAGAGATCATTGGCAAACAGGGCTAGTTTATATTCTTTGTTCAATAAATGAACACCATGAAAGCCTCCATTAGCCTGAATCGTACGCGCCAGAGCCTCTATACATAATACAATAATTAAGGGGGATAGTGGACAGCCCTGTCGCGTACCATTGGAGATATGAAAGGCGTCCGAAAGGGATTTATTCACCCTGACCTTGGCAGAGGGAGTGGAGTATAATGCCAAAATGTGATGTGTACATACGGGGCCTAATTGAAGATGGAAGAGGACACCCTTAAGAAAGCACCAGTTCACTCTATCAAATGCTTTTTCGGCATCTGTTGAGAGTAATAAAGCTGGGGTATGCGACTGGGATAAATGATGAAGGATACTGATGGTTTTGGTGGTACTATCCCTGGCCTCTCGACCAGGAACAAAGCCGACTTGGTCCAAATGTATGATAGATGGTAAATAGACTTTAAGGCGATTTGCAAGTAATTATGCAAAGAGTTTCAAATCGACATTAAGAAGGGAGATAGGCCTAAAACTAGAGCATTGGGTTGGGTCTTTGTTTTCTTTGGGTATTACTGATATATGGGCCTCTAGAGATTGACCAGAAAATTTATATTGGTCCGAAATACTATTAAAGGCATTAAGGTTAGACGCAATTTTGTCTTTGAGTAGTTTATAATAGGAGATAGAAAACCCGTTGGGGCCAGGGCTTTTACCATTAGGGGTAGATTTAAGCACATACTCCAGTTCTGCCAGAGTGAAGGTTAATTCAAGGGCTGAGGATGCTTCCAGGGATAATAAGAAATACTCTGCTGATGAGCCGCAACATCATCCGAAGAAGAGGGGCCAGGGAGATTATACAGAGATTTGTTATAATCTCTAAAAACATTAGCTACCTTGGTAGTATCATGGTGCAGAATGCCTTTGTGATCTTTAATTTTAGGGATGAATCCCTGGGCCCGTTGTTTTCACAAGGCTCTTGCTAGCATTTTACGTGGTCTATTTACCCATTGAAAATAGCGGAATTTGCACCGTCGCATTGCTAGTTTGTATCGGTCATTACATAGGGACGCCCAAGAGGCACAGGTTAAAGAGAGTTCTTCTAATGTTGCCTTGTCAAGGGAACCCTTGTGGGACCTTTCCAAGTCACGGGTCCTAGCAGCTTGACCTTTTGGGTCTCCTTCTGCCTTTTAAGATACGTCCCTAATTTAATGCAAACGCCTCGGATCACGCACTTGTGAACTTCCCAGACAGTTACTTTAGAAGTGTCATCCCCATCATTGAACTCCCAGTATTCAGTGATTGCAGTTTCAATTTGACTCCTACAATATGGGTCTCAGAGGAGGGCTTCATTCAAGCGCCAAGACCAGGCTTTTGGCTGAGGAGTCGGGATAGCTAATTTGATCGTGATAGTTATATAACCTATACTGGCAGAGGAGACGAGGTGGAGAAATACATGGTAAATAAAAAATAGTAAATTCTCGAATATGAGCTTCTAGGGTGGAAGAAGAACAAATAGTCCCAATCACAGGGGTGTAAGATGCGCCAGGGGTCGGCCAGCTGGTGCTCATGTAAGATCTGCCTTACCTTTCTTGCATCTCGCAGGGGGCATCTGGAAGAGCCGGATGAGGTGTCTATGTGCGGCTCTAGTGACCAGTTGACGTTGCCCCCAACAATCAGCATGCCCTCTCTGTGCTTGTCAACTTTCTCTAAAATATGCTCAAAATATCTGGGTTGGTCCTGGTTAGGAAAGTAGAGGTTAGCAAAAGTGTACTGTTAATTATATAGCTTACATTTAACCAAAACACCTCGTCCATCTCCTAATAGAATAGAAACAGGGTCAGTGAGCGGGATTACTTTGGAAACTAAAATTGCTATGCCCCTCGATTTACTTAGAGAAAAATCATTGCAGAACACATGTTGGTAATAGTAGCTAGATAAGCGGGGAGCGGAACCCTTCCTGAAATGTGTCTCCTGAACAAAAGCCACGTCCGTCTTCGCAGAGCGGAGCATAGAAACCAGGGGAATTCAGGCCTTTAGCGTTTATGGATAGTAAGTTAAGGTGTGTTTTTAAATGTGACTGTGAGTTAGGACCCGCCATAAAAAGGGTAATAGAGGGCTTTAAATGCGGGAATAAGATCCGCTACCACTGGGAGCAGAACTATCGGGGAATAAAACCCTGGCTAAGGTAGGGAGTGGGGCGGGTGGCAGGTGAGCCCATATATGAGGTAGTATATAAATGAAGACAGGGCATCTGAAGAAATCCAGTAATCTAGACCAATAAGGAGGAGCCCGAGGATTTAGAGGGTGGTAAGGAGGGAGTGGGTAAAAGCATGGAGAGAAAAAACTACTGGTTGCAGCAAGGCTAATACAAGAAAAGCCATGTGCAGACAAAATTCCAGTAAATAAAGAACAGGAGTTAAAGTGAACTAACAACCTCACTTAACAGATAACATTGTCAAAAGCGAATATAATATGTAGACCTGAATCAAACGGTCTTATAAAACAATGTACCTCTAACTTAAACAAGATTAAAGCGAAAAAATAGAACCTGAACAGGAACCCAGGCAAATCTTCCAAGTATCCATTGTGTTAGCAAAAGTTAGAAGGCACTTAGAATAGGTCGAACAGCATTTAAACTGTAGGTGGCCAGCTTTGGTTTCCAGGAACTCAGAAGGCCAGATCTCTAACAGGAGGCATCAAGGCGACTCTGGTAGGAAAGTTCAGCCGTTGTCTCCGTGAGTGGAGGGTTACATAATAGTTGCGGTTGTAGAGGCTAGCTGTGAAGCAGGAACCGCATGCAGATTAGGCTGGAGGCTTCTGCTTTTGCCGCCTCACAGTTTTCCAGCCAGGTTGAAGACAAGATGAGGCCATATCCGACACTGCCTGGGGATATTCCCAATCCGGTAGGGTAAGTAGCGGTATGTTTAAAGTTTTGCAGAAGTTAGGTAAGTCCAATGGGCTTCACAACAAAGCAGATTTTCCTGCATGATTTGCCTGGATGCTGAAGGGGAAACCCCAACTGTACCTTACATTGTGCTTTCGGAGAGCCTCGGTCAAGGGGCGTAAGGGACGTCTCTTTTGCAGGGTTTGCCAAGAAAGGTCCTGGAATATCTGGACGGAGTGCCCTTCAAATTCCAATTTTTCCCTTCTCCGAGCCTTTTGCAGAATCTCTTCCTTTACCTTGTAATAGTGGATGCAACAAATTATGTCGCGAGGTTGTGCTTGCGCTGGCCCTCTTGGTTTGAGAGCTCTGTGGGCTCTATCAAAAAGGATGGTGTTATCAGGGTGACCTTGATTCTATCCTGACCAAACAAGATATCCAACACCCGAAAAACTACCTCTTCAATATTTCGCTAATATCCCCCTGAGCCATTGGAAGTGAGCTCGAGCCCGAGGCAGGGGAAGGAGGTTCAGACATGACAAGCGAGTCTCCCGGGGAGGACGGAGGACCACTCTGATAGAAATCCAAATTAGAAGCACATAGAAATGGGGTAATATCTGAGTGAAAAGTGGGTAGCTTAGGTTTAGCAGGTGTTTTCTTAACCTAGCCCTGCTTTTCCATTAGCGATAGTATAGCAGTCAGATAAAACTGGAGGCAGTAGCACAGTGCAGCACTTGATGGGCCGTCCACTAACAGGTCATGGCAGGTAGTGAGGTAATCAGAAACGTTGTCCCCCTAAGTTAGTGGAGTCATGTCCGTGATGTATTACATGGCAAGAAAGAGAACGTCTCGCAGCGCGGGGGAGGGGTTGGTGTAGAAAGTAATTCTCCTCCAAAGCTTTTGGAGACCTTGTAATCAGCAATCCCTTGGCAAAGTTACAAAAATTGCTTATTCATAGCAGCATTTAATTCCAGGTATATAGCACCCTCTAGTGGCGGATTTAGGAATGACTAAAAAAAATTAGAAAAAATTACCAGAAAGATGGGCTGTTTGTCCAGATGGCAGATGGGAGGGCCAGACTGCTCCGTGACAGCCAGCTCCACGTGATCAGCAGAAGGCCGTTGGCGTGGTCCAGCGCTCCACTCCTCCAGCCAGCAGGATCCAGGGGGAATTATATCAAAGGCGCTGTACAAAAACGGCACTACTCCTTGCAGACACAAAGCCAAGGTTTTTAGTACGACTCAATAAATGAAAAAATAAAAATTGAAAAAAGTAGTTTTTTTTTTAATTAAATATCAATAGTATAGAAAACTGATAAAATAATGGAGAAAATTAAATTAATATATTCAATATCAGATAATGCACACAAAAATGAAAAATGTGTATAAAAAAAGAAAAAAAAAAAGTTGATAAAAATTAAAAATATATCAATAATTCTTTCTAGTATAGAGTAGTCTTTTATATTGAAAAAATACTCTCCTTTTAGAGGAGCTTACTTGCAAGAATAGCCTTCCAGGTTAGTGCAGATAGATGGTAAAAGAGGTGCTACAGCAAAGATGGTGATGAACGCCCGGGCAAGTAGCAACAACTACACACAGGTAAGGGTAAATGCAGCAAGAAGTCCTAGGGGAGTACAAGTATCCACCAACGCATTTCCGTTCTCAATGAACTTTCCTCAGGGTATAAAGAGATAAGGTGAGTATGTACCGCCTATTTATGGGGAATCTCACGGGGGAGGAGACTATTGTGCCCTCACAAATATATATCTTAAGAACACTGCTAAACTTCTGAAAAGGAATGGATAAGGCTGGCATTGTTAATTTAGTACAGAACATAAACCGCAGCTTAGGTAAAAATCAAAATAAGAAAACGGGTAAAAAATACATGTCGTCGAATTTGTTAAAAAACTCCTCATAATTGATAAAATTCGTTGCATTAGCTGTATCTCAAACGAAATATGTGTACAAATGGTAATAGAAATGTAACAAAAAAAACGTATGCAATGGAGAAAGTTGCGTATTGAAGCTCCGTAACGTGAATAGTTTTAGTATAAGGTACACAGGATTCTGGGTCCTAGCGCTGGTCATCTCACTGTAAACAAACTTGTCTAACTGAAAATTGGTGCCTACATTAGTGTTGTAGCCAGCGCTAATTATAGGGCTCAAATAGCGATTTAAAGAGACTAGCGGTATTAATGGGAGTTGAGAGCCGCTTATAGATCCAGTACATCAACTAAGCTCAGGTAAATATTTAAGAGGGGGTTTTCTTGCAAGAGAAATAGAGGCAGACCCATTATTGCCTGCATTAATGAAGTAGAATGCAGGATACATAAGAAAATGTATATAAATGTGTGGTATTTGCTGTATTGGAATAAACTGCAAAAATTGTAAAAAAAATTCTGTGTCATGTATCTGTGGTTGCTAAGTAATGTACAAACAATTTATCTCAATATCCAGCATACTTGTAAAAACTAACATATAAAAAAGAAATTATATAAAAAACAAATATAAAGGATATATAGAAAAAATATATAAAAAAATATATAAAAAAATATATATAAAAAAAGGGGACTATTGCAGGAGCTCTCAATATAAAAGTATTAATGGTAACTTATAGCTAGTGGATACATATCTATTTATATTAAATATTCAATTAATTGATTGGGAATGTCTTAATATAGGGACATACTTCACATTAATAACCTACATGGAAGAAGAATGAGAATTTACATAACAAGTACCTATACTTATTTTAAAATAATTCAAAATTGGGCGGTACATCTGGAATGGCCGCATTTTACCTCGGCTCAGTCCCGCTGCCTGTTTAAAGCACTTGGAATAGTGCATTGGAGGCCCAGCGGCAGCGTTAAGTGGTGGGTCCGGTTCCGGAGGGTGTGGAGCCTGCCTGCATGTGGTGAGCCTGGGGCAGCGGGACCTTATTTTAGCGCCGGAGTCCGGACCGGGAGGAGGCCTGTGGAAAGCGCCTGGGCGCGCAAACCAGCGGGGGTGGAAAGGAAAGTTCGGCCCTGTGATAAGGAGACATCGAGTCTTGCTGGCTGGACGGAGGACCTGCAATTGGAAATTAGACCTGCAGGAGAGGAGGCCCTAACGTGTGGGATACTGGCCGTCATTTTCTGAGCCACAGTGCGGGCGCACATGGTATGCGACAGCCTGAGGGACGCTTGGACGGCTGGGTGGTGAGTTCAGCACGCTGAAAGGGGGCCCCAGGGAAGTGTGCCTGCCTGCAGCCTGTCAGGAGAAGCCTCTTTACTATTTCCCCACAACGCTTCCCTTCTGCTTTGCCAGCTATACAACCTGCTGACGCCATTTTGGAGAGGGAGGTATATGACCCGGATCTGGGGTGCACTTCTCAGGGGTCTGTGGGATTGGGCTGCAAGACATTCCTTCCTATACTGTGTCATATTAAAAAGCATTGAGCCCTATACTGTATACTTTTCTCAGTGGCTTTTTTCACGTCCATCACCCCTCTAATGAGCCTCTAAGGCTGCAGCATACTGTCCCTCTTCATATGTGTGCTGCTGAGGCATGTCCTTATGAACTCACTTGTTGACCAGGACTGCATCTACCCCCCATTTGTCTGGCTCTGGGCCTGGTTTGTGCTATTTTGCCCTCTTTGGAATTATAAATAACTATTCTGGCTGCCACGATCCTGTCGCCACCTATGGGACATAAATAACAGCACAGTGGATATTGTGCATCTGGATTGCCCTCCTGAGCGTTCACGCTTTCTTGGAATAAGTATTGTAATATATGATTGTGCAATTATTTACCCGAGTTACATCATTCCACGGTGCCATGTCCCTCTGAACCCACCCACTGAGGAGGGCTGCATCAATCCTCCATTTGTCTGGCTCTGGGCTTGCACTAAGCTACTCTACCCTCTTTGGAATTATAAGTAACTTTATCTGTTGCCTCGACTTTGTCGCTGCCTGTAAGACACAACTAACAGCACAGTGGCCCCTGCATTTCTGGATTACAATCCTGACAGCTCGCACTGGCTTGGAATATATACAACAATAATTTGTCACGGGAGTGACTCCAGACTTTCTGCCATCGTTGACACTCGCTCTACTTTGTAATTGGCGGCAGCAACGTAAGGACTGAGTTTTCCCACCACTACCAGGACTTCTTTCAGGACTCACAATTTGATCGGGATCTCCGGGATGTGGTGATTGTGTATATCTTGCTCAGTATAACAGTTTTCATAGGCTGCTCTTTTCCCTTGCCCTGCACGTGCTAGCTGACTCCTATTCTATTTTATATAGAATTTTTGTCTAACTCTTTTAGAATGATATAAGGTATTAGAACTTTGTGTCCTATAGGAATGTCCTAAAACTACTGGTGTTTATGTAGCGCATTATTACCCTATAGCAGGGGCAACCTTTGGTGATTACCTTGGCGGGAGGGATTGTACGGGTTCCCATCTAAATCATCTTTGAGTCTATTTTGATACTTTACCGTATTGACTGTGCATGCCCCTAGGGCATGGAAAGATATTTTGAACCATTGATGCCATCGCGAACCTCACATTCTGCTAGAAAGGGCAAAGCTGTTAATCCTACCCATAAGTTACCGCAGTCCCAGACCCTGAGCCAAGAAGCAGGAGGCATGGAGTCTGGTTCGTCACAGGCTCCCTCGCCATCTTCAGCTGAGATGGCTAAAGAATTATATAATTTATTCATGCCTCATATTGACAAAAAATTTGAGGATCTCCAGGCTAGATTAGACACCACTTTGTCTAAGATAGAGGCTAATTCTTCGCGTATTACAGCCCTTGAGCAAAGACAAAGTGATGTAGAGGATCAGGTACATGGGGCTCAGGCTACTCAGGCTGCACACTCTACCTCCCTGCAGGCCTTGGTTGAGAAGGTGGATGACCTGGAGAACAGGCATCGCCGGAACAACCTACGTTTTGTGGGAATTCCCGAAGCAATAAAAGGCCCCCAACTAATTGAATTTCTGACCGTTAGTTTGCCTGGGGCTCTGGGAATTGCGGATGACTTGGGGATTCCCCATATAGAAAGAGCTCATAGACTAGGTCCTGAGCGGGAGGGGCCAAATAACAAGCCGAGACCTGTCATAGCGAAGTTCTTAGACTTCAGAGCCAAGGAGAAGGTGCTTCAGGGTTACCATAAACTTTCCCAACTTATTGTGCAAGACCGGAAGATCCTGATATTCCAGGACTTTTCCACTTTAGTTTCGCAGAAACGCAGAGAGTTCAGTGAGATTTGCACTTGGCTGCATAATCAGAATAAGCGATTTGCATTAATGTATCCCGCCAAGTTAAGAGTGACGGAGAATGGTCAGACCCTGTTTTTTACGTGCCCCATTACTGCTAAGAATCACTTTCTAGGGCAGCGCTCTCCCCATAGGCAAGCAGAGGATCCCTGAGATAATCTAATATATGTACAGGCTGCGATCCTGGTTGATGGTGATGAACCTAGGGTGCTGCCCCCATAATTCCTAACTGTGGGGTGTTAGTTATATACTCATTTCTCAGATGTACACCAGTTTTCTAAAGACTCATAGCTTATACATTCCTAGGACAATAGTCTTTACTAATGTTTTATTTTTATTTGTTGTTACTGGTAGTGTACCGCGAGTGCGCACCATGGTCCAAATGCTGTCCACTCCTCAAACCGGTTGGTTTGGTTACGAAAGAAGTTAAAATTAAAAAATATATTGTTAAAGGCACTCAGTTGTTATTGCACCTTCCCTGTTTCAATCCCAAAAATAGTTTACTCCTAACATATGCTTTAGTGAGTATCCAGTTGTGGGAAAGTACTTCACATATTGCTCTATTTTGTTTTGTTACTGAGGGTGATGTGTCTCTTTTTTTTCCTTTGTTACAAGAAAAGCCCAGGGAGACTTGGCTGGTGTTTGTGTGCCATAGTACCCTGACCCGTCCTTGGACCCCTTGCAGATATTATCGTGGAGCGACCCTCTTTGATCTCAAGGTAGGATGGCTGCACCATTGAATTCCCGATCTGTCTCCGATTCCCCTATCCCTACATCATTGAACATTGTCTCGTGGAACGTTGATGGACTAAATACCCCAATAAAACGTAAAAAAATTCTAACTCACCTAAAACGACTGCATCCTGATGTAGTCTTTTTGCAAGAGACGCATTGGAAGGCTGGAGCTCAGTCCTCCTTAAAGGCTCCCTGGATTGACCAGTGTATCTATGCCCCCTATCGAACTAAGGCCAGAGGTGTGGCTATACTATTTAATCGAAGCTTACACTATACCCTGGGAGACTCTGTCATTGACCCGGAAGGTAGATATATAGTCCTAGACGTCACAATATTTGGAGTGGCATACACTTTGATTAATATTTATGCCCCTCACTCAGAGGCGCGCCTGTTTTTGGGGGGTCTGACGCAAATACTGGCTCAACGACAGAATTTCTCCTTGATAGTAGCGGGGGAATTCAACCTAGTCTATGACCCTCTGTTGGACAAGTCCCCTCCTGCCCGAGACGCACATTTTCATTATTGGAGGACGCTGCACTCCTTCTCCTGCACGCACGCTCTCACGGATGTGTGGAGGGTACTACACCAATCTGAAAGGGATTTTACTTTCCACTCTGCAGTACATCGCTCATTTTCTAGAATCGATTACTTCCTCATTTCTGATTCACTGGTCACTTTAACCCAACAAGCAAAAATTCATGATATAATCCTTTCGGATCATGCCCCCATTACTCTAAAACTAAACTTCCCTAATGCAATTGTCAGAGATAGGATTTGGCGCTTTCCTTCTTATTTGTATAATAAAACTTTAGGGAGTTCCTTATTTCCAAATGGGCAGAATATGTTGACGACAATCTGAAAGTATTTAGAACGTCCCACTGTCTTTTGGGCTGCTTCCAAAGCAGTTATTCGAGGGCATATTATTAGCTATGTGGCGCAGCAGCGCAGGAAGGCTGAAGCCAAGTGTGCGCAACTCCGGGACGCTATGAAATCTGCTTATGATCTTTATTTGTCTGACTCATCTGATGCTAATCTACTTGAATACAAGCGGTCACGCCACATGCTGGAGGATTATTTATCCACACAGGCTAAGGTCAACCTTGATTTCATGAGATACCGGTATTACCGTTGGGGTAATAAAACCGGTCGTCTTCTGGCATCAATGGCAAAGCAGAAATCCCGTAAGTGTTTCATTGCCACGTTAGCGCATCCGGTGACGCATGCTCCTGTGACAAATACCGAGCGAATTGTGTTCCATTTTGAAGAATTTTACACCAATTTATATAGTAGCCGTCCAATTAATTTAAATCTCCAAGATGAGTTCTTGCAGGCTGCTACACTTCCTCGGCTGTCTCAACAGCAGAAGGATATCTTGGATGCAGATATTACGGACCGGGAAATTGCCGGAGTAATAGCGCAACTTCACTTACATAAGTCCCCGGGCCCGGACGGTCTATCGGCCGAGTATTATAAGATTCTGCAGCCACACATAACTCCTATGTTATTGGACCTCTATAAGCAAATACATCGTCAGAATATGCCCTATTCTGAGTTTAACGAAGCTTATACCACCCTAATTCCAAAACCTAATAAAGACCCTACACTTATAGATTCCTATCGTCCCATTACGCTGTTGAATACAGATTTTAAAATACTGGCCAAATTAATGGCTAATCGCTTGCAAATTATCCTTCCTCAATTATTAACTCCCCACCAATTAGGTTTTGTTAAAGGAAGACATTCAGTAAAGGGTATCCGAACTGCTATAGCAGCTATAGCATCAGCCTCTTATCGACCAAGGGACTGTCAGATGCTTCTGAGTTTGGACACTCAGAAGGCGTTTGACACTGTACTATGGCCCCACCTATTTGAGACACTGGAAAGAAGAGCATTTACAACTGATTTTTTAGGGATAATCAGATATTTCTATACTGCCCCCTCTACACAGTTACTAGTTAATGGGGTACGCAGTGGAAGGGTACCAATGAGTAGAGGTACTAGGCAGGGATGCCCTCTGTCCCCTCTATTATTCAACTTGGCACTTGACCCCCTTTTGCGTGTACTGCAGAGTTGGTCCACTTTCTCAGGCATTCAAATTGGCAAGCAAGAGGTGAAGGCAACCGCCTTTGCCGATGATTTGCTGTTATATATCGGCAATCCAAAAGAATCTTTCACACAAATTCTTGGGAAAATAGAGGATTTTGGACTTGTCTCTGGCTTTCAAATTAACAAACGGAAATCGATAGCTTTGTGCTTGCAGCGGGGGGTGGATTGTCCGGCATGGGGTCATGAGATTCCGATCCAGTGGGAAAAGCATTCCTTTACTTATCTGGGGGTTGATCTTCCCAAAAACCTAGCTAAGCTTTATAGTATCAACATGGACAAGGTAAAGCAGGAGTTGAATCAAGATGTCAGAAATTGGGACCCACTTTTGTTGTCATACCTTGGGAGGGCTTTCCCTAGAATTTTATACTTTCTCCAATCCCTTCCCATTCTTCTGACAAAAAAAGATGTACTGTATTTCAATTCTGTTTTCAGAAAATTCCTCTGGAAAGGGGGACGATCTCGTATAAGTCTTAGAAAACTGTGTAAATCCAGGGAGAACGGGGAAATAAATTTTCCGGACCTTCAGGTATACAACTACGCAGCCGGGCTGCGATATATACGCGACTGGCTTCATGACACAGAAATGTATACTTGTACCTCGGTGGAGGGTGGTTTTTTACCATCCATGAGTCTTCAGTGTTTCCTCCATCAACGTGATCACGAGATTGCGGATGATATCAAGTCCAACCCTTTGCTATGGAACACCAGGCGGCTATGGCATATTCTCCATCATAAATACCGCCTCAATCCACATAAGTCACTCTTCCTCCCTTTTATTCGGAATCCGGACTTCCAACGTGGTGGAGAGTGGGGGGTGCTTTTAATATTGGCCACTTTGTGTGTAAACCCCATAAAACAGCTCTTTCTTTTTCTGACGCCATTGAGAAATTCCCTACTGTTAGAGGTTATCCGATGGCTTTCCTGCAAGTGCGACACTATGTGACTTCTGTGATAACATGTTTGTCCGATTTAGATTGGTTCAATGAACTGGATAATAGATTAGCGCAAACGGTGCCTTGCGCTAAAGCTATATCCATACATTATCGGATGCTCCGCGAGGAGGTGGATCATGCCCAGATATCTACTGGAGTATCCCAATGGATGACCTCTTTCACTGAGCT